>OVBA01008721.1:0-11913 GCA_900406435.1 Lepidium aucheri
GGCTATATTGTGTCCTAAGAACGATGATGTCAACACAATCAACAATATTTTATTAGAAAGACTCCAAAGTTAGTTTTGATACTGTATGACTATGTGGTTGTAGTAAATGTTATCAACTAATAAGTATGTACCTATAACTGATTTCTAATTTTATTCAGGTGAGGAAAGAATATACTTGAGTTCAGATAGCATAGACCAACGGATCATAAAGCTATGAGGAATCCTGTGTATACACCGGATTTTCTAAACAATGTCAAATCTTCAGGTTTACCAAATCATTGTCTACGCTTAAAGATTGGCTGTCCAGTTATGCTGCTTAGGAATATTGATTCAGCTGCGGGTTTATGCAATGGCACTAGGCTACATATCACACAAATGCTAGATCATGTGTTTGAAGCAAAAATTCTAACTGGTACAAAGATTGGTGATAAAGTGTATATTGCACGGATGTTGATATCACCATCTGATATGAAAATTCAATTCAAGATGAGGAGGAGGCAGTTCCCTATAGCGGTTTCATTTGCAATCACGATCAACAAAAGTGAGGGACAGACTCTTAAACATGTTGGTCTTTTTTTGCCTAAACCTGTGTTCTCTCATGGTCAACTTTATGTTGCAATGTCTAGGATTTATCAAAAGGCTGGACTTAGAATTCTAATCACAGATAAGAATGGAGTACCGCAGAAGAAAACAAAGAATGTTGTGTTTAAAGAGGTATTTCAAAATGTTTGGTAGCTTCGTAACTTAGTAGTTATTGTTTTCACAATTGTTGTTCCTTGTATTTTAGATATGTAAAAAGGTCAATATTATCATTTCCATCATATCTAATATTTTTGCCTTAAACTAAAGATTTAAATACCTAAATATACTACTTTTTCTATGACTTCAAAATTAATTTCAATTCATAAATTAACATACCTTTATGATCTTCAAACACCAAATTTAATAATATGTTCCTCCAACATATAATAATACTCGTGTCGAATCATATTGATTATGATCTATCAAGAAACACCAAATTTTCTTCAAATATATATATATATATATATATATATTTTATCCAACATAATTTTTAACTATGCTGTACTTAACAAATTACTAAATATCTTGATTTCCAAATCAATCTACGCCTCACTGTCTTGGTTATTATATTTTTTAAAATATCAAATATTTGACATACTATACAAATATATCCCCAACATATGTTAAGTATTAAATAAATTATACAGCTAACTTAAAATATAACACAACATTAAGTCCCGCGCTACCAGCGCGGATAGCATCCTAGTATATGTATCAATGGGGGACTAAATTTTTTACCCAAAAGAGTGCGTTTTATGAATTTGGCTATAAATCAAAATGTTTCTATTAATGGAAAGAAAAAAAAAAGAAGCAAACCCGCCATATTTGACGAAATCCTCGTAGTTAATTAAAATCAAACATGTACTAAAATTTATCGAAATCTAATTATATAGTTTTGCGTTACAATGCAAAGATTCAAAATAGCTTTCTCTCACCTTTATTTGATAAAAATGCTAAAAAGAATAATGAGAAACCATTACATGAATCACACCGTGTAAGTATGTATGTATAAAGATATATCATTTGAGCTTAAAGAAACAAGAAACAAAGAAAAATGAAATCACAAACATATCAAATTTGAGAGATTCACCAATAATCTCCACAAGAACATTTGCCTTGTTTGAAATGATGGAACCGGCTTGCGTCTCTTACTACTAACTCTCTGCCTGTAACCAAAGATATGAACTCAACCACTTTGTGACAATCCTTGCATATTCTATGGTTCTGAGTTATCTGCAATGGCTTCCATTTCGGTGTGCTTATTAATCCATAAGCTATAGCAAGCTTTTCGCTGTGATAGGTCCTTACTGATCCTTCTTCTTCCTTCTCATCCACATCTGGTAGAAGGTTTCTCTCCTCTGCTAAGTACCCATATTCTGAAAGCTCTTCCATTAGCTCATCAACCTTTTGGTAAATTTTCCTGTTTCAGAAGTTTGGATTTTGCTACAATGAGAGTGAGACAAAGACACTGAAGACAAAAGAAAAGATAATGTGATTGTTAGGTAAGTTACCTTTTCATAGCTTTATCGTAAGAATCACACTCGTCTCCCGAGAGAAAACTGTGAGTTTGATCTCCAACTTCGACCCAAGTACACGCCGGCATCATTCTTAAACCTTTGTTCTCCAATGTCTCCAAAATTTCTGCAGCTTCTGCACTTTTTCCCATACTGTTGTACATATTATACAGCACAATGTAGTTTCCAAGCTTCTGGGGTCCCAATCCATAGAGCTTTGCAGCAGCCCATCTCCCGAGCTCCAAGTTTCCATGCATCCTACAGGCATTCAAGAGTGCTGCCCACATATTGACTGTGTGTTCTACAGGAGCTCTTCTTATGAAAGCAATGGCTTCATCTAATGAACCATCTCTACCCAAGAGCTCAACCATGCGGGCATAGTGCATTGCCCTTGGTTTGATCCCGTGAACCTCACTCATCGATAAAAATATCTCCCAACCTTGTTCAGATAAACCTGAATAGGCACAAGCTGATAGAACTTCAAGAAATGTAATATGGTTTGGTGCAACATTTGCAGTAATCATTTTCTCAAACAACTTAATAGCATCGGTTCCTCTACCATGATTTGCATATCCACCCATCAAAGCGTTCCATGTGAATAGATTTTTCCTTGGCAATTTATCAAAAACATATCTAGCAGTATCTACTTTACCCCATTTACCGTAAGAGTCCACCAGAGCTGTGTTTGCGACGATATCTGATTCAAAACCTCTCCGAATCAAACAAGCATGTGCCTGCTTAGTAAGCTCTAGCTTTGAAAGCCTTGTGAAAATTCCAATCATTTTCGAAAGTGTAAACTGATCAATAGATGCACCTGAGTCACGCATCTCATACAACAAACACAGAGCTTCCTCGCTGTAGCCATGGAGCGCGTAACCTTTAATGATGTCGTTCCAAGCAACAGTAGTTTTCTCAGGCATACTGTCAAATGCGCATCGAGCATCTTCAATGTCTCCGCACTTGCTATACATATTAATCAATCCGCATGACACATATGTATTATCAACGAGTCCTAATTTCAACGCACAAACGTGTATTTGTTTCCCCATATTAATAGACCCTAGCCCAGCGGAAGCCCGGAGCATCACCGGGAACGTATCAGTCTCAGAATCAGATAGCTCCTCCCACATCATCTTAAACAACGCAAAAGCTTCTAGATAGTTACCAAAGTTGACAAACCCAGAGATAATCGAGTTATAAGATTTCAAGTTTCTCTCAGGCATTTCATCGAATAACCTACGTGCATCTATAATCATCCCACACTTCACATGCATCTCTAAGATTCTGTTCCTCATGTACAGTTCCGGCTCAAACCTATTATTGATCATATACCCGAAAATCCTTTTGACACACCGAATCGATCTCAAACCAATACAAGCTTTCACTAAAGCATCATAAGTGCTAACACCAACCTTAAAATTACCACGAATCTCTAATACCTCAAACAATTCAAATGCCTCTCTAAACCTATTACATAAAACTAACTTCTCTATCTGACTACAAAGCCCCATACCAGACTTACTTATCCGAGTATCATCCAAAATCCGATATTTTGATTCCTCACCATCATTGATTATAACTGGTTCTGGTTTCAGCTTTGGTTTTGGCTTCAGCCCTTGCACTACAGAAGAACACGTGATTTTCCCAAATGGGTTCTTCCATCTTCTTCGACCGACCGAAAAATCGTATCCAGATAAGAGGAATTTTCGTGGGAATTTGAAAAGCTTGGGATTGGAACAAGAATGTCGACAACTACTCTGAATCTCATCTAAACTAATGCTCTGGTAACGTGAGAGTGGAATCTCCATTGATTAGAGACAATGTGATCAATAAGAGAAACAGAGAATCCACGGCATTGTGATCGGACGGAAGCTCCGTTGAAATGTGGATTTGTTGCTTGTCCGTAATGTTGAAAACAAAAGAGAGTTTTGATGGTAAAATAGAGAGAAGAGCATCACAGCATTGGGAGCTCCGCTAATGGCAGTTGGGGAAGGTTTAGACTTTGAGGAGAGAAGTATGTAGTCATTTGACTTTTTAATGCTTATTGCACTCCAGGTCCTCCTTTTTTCTACTCTTTTACATTAATTGTAATGACTATTGAAAAGTCCACTGGAGTACCGACAAGAACGATCCAAACACGCATGAACATACATATCCAAATTACATAATTTCACTATGCTAATTATTGCGTATCTATAAGGAATCGAGACCAGACGGTTTCTTCACTCTCTTACACCGACACACAAACATCTCTTCCATCAAATGCTCCTCTAAAGCCATTGCGAAATACCTTATTCTTTGATCTCCATTCAGAGATTTTTGCAGTTGAAGAAATCATGAAGCTAATGTGGTTGGTTCACAACTATCTCGAACACAAGCCAAGACATCTCTGTAATCTCTGGAGACGGTGAAGGAGTCATACACAGCTCCATTGCTGCTCTTCTTGTACTCAAAGAGAAGTGAGGAGTGATCAAAAGCTGTCAACTTCACAAACCCGTAATCGTAGTCTCTATATAAACTCCAATTGGGTTTCAGTGAGCTGAAGGAAGACAAGTGGCTTCCTGCACCACCAACAACTACGTGTATAGTTCCTTTGAAGGAACCTGAGTAGTGATTCTTCTCATTGTCTACACATTGGTTCTGGTAAATGGGGCAGGTTCTCTCATAGTTATGGACATGGCCATAGAATGCAATGTCTACTTTATACTTCTGCCACAACTTCTGCAAGCTCTCTCTTCCCATAGGCTCTTCAAAGGAACCTTCTTGGCCATACCAATCATTTGTGGAATAACCGAGAACACGATGAGCAATAAAAATCAACCAAGGCTGAGTCTTTCTGTCCACAGAGGCTAGACAACGCTCTATGAATTTATATTGCTCTGACCCTTCTCTCCAATCATGTTCAGTGTCTACTACACAGAATCGAAACATTCCATAATCAGCAGAATACCAGAACTTAGCTTTGTTCTCAGCAGGAAACTGGAACATGGTTTCTGCAGGAACCCCACACTCCCCTCCAGAGTCTTTACCACCGTAGAAGGAACCCGAATTCGGCCAATCCCGCTCATGGTTGCCACTAAGATTGATACAAGTTAAGGACAAGAATTCCGAAAACCAGTATGAAAAAGGATGATATTGCTGCGCAGGCTAACCTTGCGATCATGTATGGAACAGTAGAAGCTATAGGTTCAACTTGAGCTGTGAACTGATCCCACTGCGAGATGTAACCATTCGAGTAAGTGATATCTCCAATGTGGAAAACAATGTCGATGTTCTTCAAGTCTTTGATAACTTGGTCAGTCGTATTAAGGGAACCAGGCTGATAATCATTATACTCGTTTGACCCATCCCGCTCTCCCTTAAAAACATTTCCGGAAAACATAAGCCTCGATAGGAAACACTGAGACAAGGCAATGTTTGGTGTATAGAAGACAGTAATCAAGTACCTTTCCCATGTCGCCGAAGATTATGACCCGTTGTATTGAGTCTTGTCCAGGATAAGGAGAAGCTTTAAAGGTGAAATTCTTGCTCCAAACTATCGATCCGTTCACCAACTCATGACCCATCCTATATGTGTACCTTCAGGAAGTTGATGGTCCAAATAGTTACAAAACTGATATTCCAATGATGGTGTTGTAGAGTAAAAAAAGAA
The DNA here is from genome assembly GCA_900406435.1 of Lepidium aucheri. Lineage (NCBI taxonomy): Eukaryota > Viridiplantae > Streptophyta > Magnoliopsida > Brassicales > Brassicaceae > Lepidium > Lepidium aucheri. The sequence goes on from OVBA01008721.1 coordinate 5,749, forward strand.
AAAAAATCTCTGTATACTTCAGGTTTGGCCAAAGTTCTTTCAAAAAAGCAGTGTGGATGAAACCCGGATCACGCCAGCCAACAGTACGAGCAGGAGCACCTGAGTTGTAAGATTCCAAGTTCAAATCTATCTGAAGGGCAAAGACCAGTTGTTTCATACTTACAAAGAGAACATACCACACATGCTGTTTCTGCTAAATGTCAAGGTACCAGCTGGTGATCTTCTACTTTGCATTCCCTTACCACTCCATTCAACAAACGGAACAGCCTCATCTATGTTGTATCCGCTCGTCCAGGTTACACTCATCTATCAAAAAGCTCAGCGCATAACATGTTTAGATATTGGACTGATACTGTAAAGCTTTGAGTTTTGGTTTCTCATTGACTCAGGCTTTGGAAAACTTACTTCGTCCCAGTTCTTCCCTAAAGCAAGTCGTGGATAAACAGGAGCTTTAGGATTGATAAACGATACATGATTTGAAACGGCCACAAGCGTTGGCTGTAGAGCAACAAAGCAGATCAATTAGAGAGTCCAATTGGATTTTGCAAATAGAAGACCTTTGATTAAGGGGTTTTGTAATCCACAGACCTTAGAGAGTCCTCCAGTGAAGAGGGCAAAAGAAAAATCAGCTCTCTGGTTAATAAGCATGAACTTCAAAACGGCATTTCCGGTCTTCATATAGTCAGGATTGGACTTGACATACATGTACTGTCAAATTTGGTAATTAGACAAAATGAAATGAAATTGCCTAATCAAAGTCAAGAAATTTACAACAAAATGTTATAGAAACCTTGATTGGAGCTGAGCAAATAAAAGGAGCTATCTCTTTACCATCTGTTGGAGCACACGAAGATGAGCTAAAGGCAGATACAAAGAAATGTTTTTATTAAAACATTAAGCACAATCAAACATATAATTTCATAAAGAGAGATTGATGAACATGAAAATACTCGAATTTTGCAGGTGAGAAGACTCCAACCCAATCGTCTGCAGAAGGCTCTGGGTTTGAGATATATACATCTACCCATTCTGTGTCTTCACCCTGTAGCATTAGCCAATATCAATAACCAAATCAAAATCAGAGTCAAAAGATACCAATCAGTTTATAGCAAAGACAAAGGAACCATAGTTTTTGTAAACCTGGGAACCAATAACATGAGGAGAAGCGTGAATGGTTGCCGATTGATCAAGAGCAAAACTAATTCTGTAAATATCAATTTGAGAGAGTGCTTGATCTCCACGACCATCTTCGTGACTTGAGCACAAAACAACCAGTACGGTGAAACACAGAAACGGCAACAAATATTTGGCCATTATAGGCGAATTTCTACTGTTATCTCTTTTGGCTCTGTTCAAGATTAGTTGTTATTGCAATAGTCAAATTTGAAGATGGTGGGTTTATGGTCATATAAATATCTCTTCCTCCTTCCCTCCGGTAGAGAAGACAGCGAAACCCCAGAAAACTTGTGTCCGATTTTCACGTGTTACTAATTGTAATAGAGTGAGCACATAATGTCGTAACATTTATAACAATCAATTTTAGAAACTATTTATCCTTTTGTTTTCACCTAAATGTTCTAAATGATAAATATATAAAAATCAGCTTATAGAAGAAAGAAAAAACAGAATGATTTTTTTTTGTCAACTGAATTTATTTTATTGATCTATATATAATCCTTTGTAGAGTCAAAGAGTAAAATTAAAGAGTAATACTGAATTTACAACATTATATATATCGCCAAAAGCAAATTAAAAATGAGGTTGCCTAACTTTATAAGTGAAGATGGTCCAACCTCAAAAAAACGTAAGGTCTAAAATAAGTTTTGCTCCAAAATGAATCTCAAATTTCTTTTTTTTGGGGGGAAAATATTGTATAATTTTCATATTGGTTCATAATATTGATTCTAATTCATCATTTGTATTTTCGAAAAAGAAAAAAAAATCATTATTAGTATTTAACTTTTACATATAGTTACAAAAACACTTTATAAATTCACAAACGGTATTGATAAATAAAACCGACCCATACTATATGTGGTAATCAAATTTATATAAGATATCTATAAATTCTGAATTATTAGTGAAACAAATATTTTTGGAGTTTTTTACCAAAAAAAACACGAATATTTTTGGAGGCTAAAATAAAAAGTTTGAAGTTGCGCTATGTAGAAATTGGTGAAAGAAGTTACAGGCATCTCCAATCCAACTTTATTTTCTCCTCCAATCTAACTTTATTTTTTTTAACCTTAATTTATAAAAAACTAACAAAAACCTCAATTTAAAACTTTTTTTTACCCCTTAATTTAAGATCTATCATAATCACTTTTTTCTGAAAATTAATTTTGAAAGTTCTGAACAACACATGCTAACTGAAGACACGATATCCTGTAACTACTCACTTACCATAGCAGAAAAAAATTACCCACTTCCCATTACTTTCTCGCTAAAACACCCATTAATTATGGCCAACAAAATTATGACAGAAATTATGTAAAAAGTAATAATTTTTTTTCATATCCATATAAGACCTATCATTATTCTGGTTCAGTTCCAGATTGGTTTCATTTGGATTCGGATCAGTTTGGGTCCTTATTATAAAAACTAAAAATGAATCAAATACCCTAGAAATATCAAGAAACTCAAAAAAAAATATCAAAGCAAATACTTACACATGCTAGAACATACCCAAAAAACAAAAAAAAATATTTTTGAATATCCACATAATAAAAAATATTTGTAAATATTTGTAAATATCTAAAAATACTAATAGAATATTCCAAAATACCTAAAAATACTATTAAATTAGGTCTTTCGGTACCCGTTCGGTTCTTGGTTGAGTCTGGTTCTTCGGGTCTTAAATTTTTGAACCTGTTCGGATATTTAAGATTTCCGAGTTCGAGTTCAAATCTTCTTTTTTTGGTCGGATCGAAGTTTGGTTCTTCGGATCCGGTTTTATACTTATGACTACCTATCATTACGCAACTATACTTATGTATGTATATAGTTTGATTTTAAATATTAATTAACTTATTATTACTAACATTCTGTGCGTATACGTTTCATTAATTAAATTACTTGTTTTATTCAGAAAATTTCTAACTATTTTATTAAGCATATGTCAATGTTTTTATATTTTTAAAGTTCAAACACTTAGACTTTACAAATATGCTATCTGTTTTAAAGTGGTACACAATATAACGATTGTTATATTACATAAAAAAGTAAATATGCGATCAAAGATGTAAAAATATCCGCAAAATAAATTGTTAATTTATATAAACAAATCACTTATTTACAGTTATGAAATTCAAATAATCCTGCGTAATCCGCACAAATAACATCTTAATACGCATTTATGAAGTAAAACAACCTCCAGCCCAACCCATATCTCACTTCAAAATGGAAGAATGATAGTATTACTCCAAACCTCAATTTTGGAGTGAGACTTTTTTTTTTTTACAAATTAGTCCTTTATTTTTTTTATTTTGTATCTAAATAAAACTATTTGCATCTATTATGCTTCATAAAACTATACATTTTTTTTATATATTTTAAAATGATTAATCTAGTTAATAATATATGTATTATACATATTATACCTAACAAATTTTATAAACCCACAAAATTATTACAATAAATCACTTTTATAAATTTGATAAACTCACAAAATTATTACAATGAACAACTTTATAAAAATATTTTTGTATTTATTTCTCTATTTCTTTAATGTTAAAATAAATTAAATGAGTGAAATCTACAACTATTAAAATTAAAAGAGTTTTATTAAAAATATTCAATAGATTGAAAAAAGAATATGTTTGGAATATTATTTTTGGAGTAGGAAACTGAGTAATGGATTGGAGAAGATGAAGAAAAAAAATGGAGTAACTCTATTTTAGAGTAAAATATGGAAGAATAGGTTGGAGATAATATGGAAGAATAGGTTGGAGATGGTCTTAGACAATTCTTCATTCTTTCATTTTTTTTTCCTTTTATGTGTGGCTTTCTTTCCTCTATTTCTTCAAACCGAATATTCTTTGGCGGTTATTTTCATATACCTTCACATAGAACATTCTTTGGCTTTGTGCAAATATTCAGTGAAAATGAAGGAAATAAAACACTACAAATGACAGTGGATAACTCTTAACTTCCCACTAAGAGTTATCGCTCTCTACATCGGAAGAGATGACAAGTTACATGACCAAACTAAACTCCAACCATATAATCAATACATCTACATTACCTTACCGTAGTTTAACAGCACCAAAGCAAAGAACATACTTACATAGATAATCCAAGGCCAGGTTCGACTACTTAAATTGTTCATCCGTTTGCTATCCGAGGCTTTGAAAAATGCGGAGCCAGTCTCTTCTCAAGCTCAACCAAACTGAAAATTATGTAAAGGATCATACATTATGAGAATTATGCAAATTACTATTATGTCACATAAGTGAAGGAACTCCAGACTTACATCTCATATCTGCGTTTAGCTTCTTTATGTTTTGTTCGGTAGAGTTCACTGTCTTTTGGTATGTTGCTCATGGGATCAGCTACATAATTTGCACCCAAGATTAAGAAAAACATAGCATCACTAACATGTCTCTTCAAATGTAGACAGTCATAAAGAAAATAAATAACACCCAAATAAACCAAAATACTTATGAGTGTATCATCATTCTTCCTTAGATTAATGTTATGTATCAAAATATTGTCACTATGGAAAGAACACAAACCAACGTATTTCCAAGTGGAAAAATTCAGCATTATGACACTACAATAGTCGGAAATAGCGTTACCAGAAAGCGTAGCAGGGTGTTGTTTGTCGCTAAATTCTTTGTGAACTTCCATTGCAGTTGCTTTGGTCAGCCGGATTAATCCCTGATTTGAAATATCAGCAAACTTGACATTGCAAACAAAACACAAGAAAGACCAAAGCAATAAACTAGCAAAGAAGCTGACCTTCTTCTCTTTCCTTTTCAATATCTTAAGATGACATTTCTTGACATAATGAGTCAAATGATAACGAGAATGCCTAGAAGAGAGCTCTTGTTTAACCTCTGGATTTGAATCAAGCCATTCAGAGATATCCTTTGATTTGACCAACTCTCCATGATCTAATGATTCTAACCACGAATAAACTGGTAACCACTGATCAGTCCTCTGAAATCGGGCTGGATGTTGATCTGCTTCAGCATTTTGTTGCTACCGTTTGTTCACAATACAACAATCAATCGTAAGCAGAAACAAACAAGGTCGGACATTTTCCCAGGAACAATGAGTGATAACGTACCTCGTTCTGATCAGATGTTGGTGTTGGTCTCATGTAATGCTGGATTGAAAGAAGACGATCTACGAGCTCGGAGCGAGGCATGTGTCGGAGATCCGCAGGTAAGGAATCAAAGTTAGAGCCGATCCAAGTCTCGACTTCACTGACGCTAACGATGGCTTTGGCGTCGGGAAAAGCAGCGACCCAAGCTCGAGCCATCGTCTCCCATTCCTGAGAGGGCTCAGCACGCTGGTTCACGATTGAGATTTTGTCATCCAAGTGTTGTTGCCCCTTTTCATCTTCTAGGGTTTTGTCACTCGAATTCGACATTTCTCATTATCTGGTTTTGTTGTTATTACCTTATCTTATGTTAGATTACTGATATAACTTGAACAATAGCAAACAAATTCGACATATCTTTCTCCTGTTTCTTTTACTTGATTCACTTTTTTTTTCTCTTTTGTCGGGATTCACTTACTTTTGTTAGATAAAATAAAAAACTTCTCAAAATTATTATTTTTTGGTCTAATTCTCCAAACTCTAAATCCATAAAATAACAATCATATATATTATATTTTTCAAACAATCATAGTTTAAAAATGTGATTTGGCCGGTTGAACATTGTCATTCAGTTATTATTTTTCAATTAAGAGCCATCATTTTTATGTGACCTCGGGCATCATAGAACTCATTCTACCAATTTTACGGATATGTTTTCTGGGCAAAGTAATTAGTAATAATTTTTTTAAAGAGATTTCTGGTATTATCAACAGATTGGACATATCTTATTTTGATATCTTTGTTCTTTTTAATCTCTTGAGTGTAAGATAACAATTTCATATGGATATGTAGGGCTGGGATTAATATTTGCTATTCGCGAGTATTCGTAATCGTATTCG
>OVBA01008722.1:0-11909 GCA_900406435.1 Lepidium aucheri
GAGTGGGCTGATCTAGCTTATCCCGGTTTAGAGCTCGCCTTATATAGCTCGACGTTATTGGATCGGCGAGTTGTCCATTGTTTATCTTATTTGATAGTTTGTGCTCTGTTTTATGTTAATTTCTCTGTTCTTGATTGATCATGCTCTGTTTTATTTTGTCTTTTAGTGTGGNAGCTCAACTTGAAATTACAACTTACCTTTGTGACAGATTGGTAGGTTGCTGAACTAGAACTAGGTATCCAGATAGGTTGTTTGCATGCTTTCTCTGAGTATTGGTTCGACATCCACTCTACTTACCACTACTCTATGATGATTTGATAGCTTAGAGGCCGAAAAACATTGTTATCAAATTGTATGCCAAGTAAATTTGAGATAAATAATGGAGAAAACACTTGGTATCTTGATAATGGAGCTAGTAATCACATGACGAGTAATAGACGATACTTCACTCGAATGGATGAATCCATGTCTCGGACAAGCAACCGAATCAGGATGTAACATAAGAATGAAAGGTGATGACTTGACAATGTATGATTGAGAAGGAAGGATAATTGTCAAGGCCAAGAGATCACAAAATAGACTTTACAAAGTTAAGATAGAGGTTAAGGAACCACGAGTGTATTTATTTGAGATTGATGATTCAAGTAAATGGCATGCGAGATTGGGACATATAAATGAGATTTTTGATGAAACTCAAGGATAGAACTGGGATTTAGAAACTCAAAAACAAGAAGGAAGTTTCGAAATTGTGATTGGAGACCAATTAGTCATGAAAGGCATAACTTGAAGAGCAAGAAAATAGATAATTCTCAAGGAAAACATGTCTTGGAGATAGAGAAATGTGATGATGTTGTTGAAACTTCGTATGAAAGCAATAATAATCAAGAGGAATTGGTTGCTGAAGGAGAAAACAATGATCGACAAGAGCAAGAGATAGAACAAGAAGGTACACATCGAACTTGAGGAGATCACAAGGACAATCACAAAGCCGAAGTATCCAAGACATCGGACATGTGGATTTCAAGCTTAAGGGGGAGAATGTTGAACTAAGCTTAAACATTGTAGCTTGGTGAGCAAGTTACATAATAGATAAGATAAAGTTTGTTATGTTTTAGGAGTTATCTAATCATACTTTTTCCTATTATAGTTAGGAGACTTTATCTTGTTTATATAAGGGAGATACCAAAGTGTGGTATAACCTATGAGTTTAAGATTGTTGGCTTTAGTTTTTGAGAGAGTTTTCTAAAGCAATAAAGAGGGAGTCTTTATTAATCTTAAGTTCAACAATTGGTATCAGAGCCAAGTTCATTAAGAGAGATAAATCAACCGTTGATGCCTAGAAGAAAAAAGCCAGAAATGTGAAGGGGATGCTTGGACTTTTGGATTTGGAAGAGAGCAAAAGGCAGCGTTTAGATCAGAAGGAAACTAGAAAATCTGAATCAAGACAATGCCATGATCTGCCACAATCTTGGAGCTTTTGTTCTCTCCATTACAAAGAGTGATAGTGAAATTCTGACGTTTAATGTATTGTTGCTTTCGTTAAGTTTTTAGCTTATCAACTACATTTCTGATTTACATTGACATTGAAAAGTTCATACTTTTATTATTTGACTTTTCAAAGTTTTCCGTGTTGCAAAGCAAAAATTACAAATTGTCCAAATGAGATATTTGTTTTGTTGTTTTTGCGGGAAAATCCGTGTGTCCTGTCCAAATAGAAATATACCGAACGTAAATTGTCCAAATGGACTAACTTGCTCGTTGTGGTTCGATAAGTGGCTGGAGTTGGGAGTTTTACACGACTACTTAGGACCAGAGAGCCCATGTATCTTGAGAGTGTCTATCAACACATCTGTTTCTCAAGCTTTCTCTTTGAAGGACTGTAGAACAATAGGAGCCAGATCTGACCGCATGGTTGATGTGCTAGCTGCTTTGTCCGTGATCGAACCTCCGAATGAGGACAAGGGACATGATTACTACAGATGGCGTTCAACGCCTATAGATCCGTGTATCTACAAGCGTCAATTCTCTAGCAGTACCACATGGCGCTATTTGCGTACACCCACAGCCACTCTTCTTGGACAGAAGCGATTTGGTTCAAAGAGCATATACCGAAATACTCTTTTATGGCTTGGCTAGCAGCTCTTGGACGCTTGCCAACGAAGGATAGAGTTAGAACTTAGGGTCTTCCTGTTACCTCGATCTGCACCTTATGCTCTATGGAAGATGAGCATCATGACCATCTATTCTTCTCTTGCTCTGTCTCAGCACAACTATGGACTGCGTTTGCGGGAAAAATCATGTTTAACCCACCTACCTCTCTTGTTGAAGCTCTCAGCTTGCTCACCTCAACTGCAACAATCACTCCAAGTCTTAGGATTATTTTGAAACTGCTACTTCAAGTGACGATCTACACGATCTGGAGGAAACAAAACTCTCGGATTTTTACTTCGGTCTCAACCCCTTATTCTTCCCTCATGGCTGTAATCGACCGCACCATGAGGAACAAACTCATCTCTCTCTCTTCTGTCAATGCTTGAGACAGATCTGTGTTAGCTACTTATTTTGGCTGTATTAATTTTCCTTTTTAACTTATGTACATAAACTCCATTGGTGGTTGGTATAATATATTGGCATTTAAAACGAAAAAATATATATATATATATACCGAACGTTGAGAGAGGATATAGACGCTTGTATGAAAAACGACAGAATGTTTTGATAGAAATATGACGAACAGCATGGGGTTTGTTGATAAGGGTATTAATGTCATTCACAAACAAACGAGTTGATGAAGAATGAGCCCTCGGCCCATTTGTAATCTTAAACCCATACCCGTAATCCATCCCACCCAATATGAAACCCGACCCGAATCGCCTCATAATCTCTCTCTTTCATTTCAATTTTGAAAATTTTCTCTTCATGGCTTCTCGCAGTCTCGCAAGTCCTAACACTGTTAATCGAGGAGCTTAGTTTATCGAAGATCATAGCCATTCTCTTTCGACAATCTGTTGCCAAAATATTAGACATTCTACTCAAATATGGAATTCACTGAGGCTTACAAGCAGACAGGTCCTTGCTGTTTCTCCCCAAACTCTCGTTACGTCGCCGTCGCCAACGATTATCGTCTCGTGATCCGCGATACATTTTCTTTTGAGGTAAATACTTGTTGGATTTGGTTAAGTTTCACCAAAACCCTTGATTTAGCTGTGAAATCGGAAGGTATAGTTGCAATTTCTGTCAGGAAATTTTGGATCTTACAACTTCTTTTTATTATGTAATGCAACTAGATCTTGTGCTTATATAGGGTACTACTAATATGGTTTTTCTAAATTTTGGAAATTGGAACCCGAGAAATGATGATCATGTCGTTGTAAGTTGTTTTTGTTCATTTATCGACTGATCTCCAATGAATATGTTATGAATGTAAATGCAGGTTGTGCAATTGTTTTCTTGCTTAGATAAAATAAGCTACATAGAATGGGCTCCTGATTCTGAGTACATTCTTTGTGGTCTCTACAAAAAACCGATGATTCAAGCTTGGTCATTGACACAACCAGAATGGACTTGCAAGATTGATGAAGGTCCTGCTGGTATTTCATACGCTAGGTGGAGCCCAGACAGCCGGCACGTACTCACAACGTCGGAGTTTCAGCTGCGGTTAACTGTTTGGTCTCTTTTGAACACAGCGTGTGTTCATGTTCAATGGCCAAAACATGGCTCGAAGGGAGTTGCATACAATCAAGATGGGAAGTTTGCGGCAATCTGTACACGGCGTGACTGCAAGGACTATGTTAACCTTTTGTCTTGTCAGTCATGGGAGATAATGGGTAGCTTTGCTGTTGACACCTTGGACTTGGCTGATCTTGAGTGGTCACCTGATGATAGTTCTATTGTAGTGTGGGATTCGCCTCTTGAGTATAAGGTATGTATGTTTCGGTCTTGCTGCTATTTTTGAATCATGAGAATTGAACGGTTTCTTACCTTGTTATGTTTGGTTTCTCGGAGATATCTCTAAAGTTTGTAACCTTTGGGCAGGTTCTAATCTATTCTCCAGATGGTAGGTGTCTATTTAAGTACCAGGCGTATGAATGTGGACTTGGTGTGAAGACTGTTTCCTGGTCTCCATGTGGTCAGTTTCTTGCCATTGGTAGCTATGATCAGATGTTGCGGGTCCTGAATCACCTTACCTGGAAAACATTCGCTGAGTTTTTACACCTATCAACGGTTCGTGCGCCCTGTTGTGCGGCTATCTTCAAGGTAAATCTCTTTCCAATTGTTTTTGATAAGATTCTAACAGCCAGAAAAATTGCTGATTGTAACTCATGTGGTGATGCGGGTATGTAACTAACCTATTGGTCATTAAATTTTCTAGGAAATTGATGAACCTTTGCAGCTTGATATGTCCGAATTATCTTTGGATGAAAACTTTATGCCAAGCAATTATGGTAACTACAATTTCAACCTTATTCTTTTATGATTGTCAGATATTCCTTCACATTATTGGTGTCTGTAATTAAAAATACACTCTTCAATCTTATCTTGTTTTCTTCTGTGGTCCATGTCCAGATGCTTCAGAAGGTTATATAAGTGTCAGGTATGAAGTCATGGAATTACCGGTAACGTTTCCTTTCCAGAAACCTCCTGCAGACAAGCCTAACCCAAAACAAGGAGTCGGTAAGCTCTTTTTTCTACGAACAAATGCAACCTTGGAAATTGCAAGCAAATGTGGAAAATTTTCTTACTGCTTTTGACTTTCTAACCTCTTTCAAATTGTTCTCAGGCCTTCTGGCTTGGAGCAAAGACAGCCAGTACATATGCACACGGAATGACAGTATGCCCACTGCTCTGTGGATATGGGACATGCACCGCCTTGAGGTTGCAGCTATCCTAGTCCAAAAGGAACCCATACGAGCCGCTGTGTGGGACCCAACCTGTACACGTCTCCTACTATGCACCGGAAGCTCTCACCTTTACATGTGGACTCCCTCAGGTGCATTCTGTGTATGTAATCCCCTCCCAGGCTTCTCCATATCTGACCTCAAATGGAACATTGATGGAAGCTGTCTCCTTCTTAAAGACAAAGACGCCTTCTGTTGTGCCACAGTCCCGCCTCTGCCTGAGGAGTCCAGCGACTACAGCTCTGATGACTGAAGATTCCTTGTGTGTGTTTTTTGTAGAGTGACTGATAAAATTCTCACTTAATTAAAAGTTAATACTAAATTCTCTATTATCTTCGCCCTTCAAGTTTTCAATGTATAAAGAAGCTTTCTCTTATGATTTGAAACTGTATGACAAGTTTACCTTCGCAGTGGTATCTAATATGGTGGGCTTTTGCGTTGACAGCTTAGTCAACTCTTTAATCTGAAAACAGGTAAGCTCACTGTAGATGTAATGTGACATATGTATGTAAGATTTCTAGTTTTGTTGAAAAGTATACAGATCTCATTTTAGCCTTAAGATATTTAGAGACAAAATATCTGCGCTTTGTTTAATTTCCATATTTGCAAGCTGTACATCGCTCGATTCAATTCTCTGTAGCTTGTAAGTCCATGAGTGTTAAATTTTACCTAACCTATGAGACAAACATGTGCTACATTCATTCAAGCAACTTGCTCATCTTGATTCATTCCCTCTTGTGAACATTTGGTACACTTACTAGTCACTACTTAATGCTGTGTTGTTTCAATGTGGATGATTGAGACCTTGGTTGTACCATAAAACCATTATACTCAAGGATTACAAACTAGTTCAGTTGTTTAGAGTTTAGAGATCTGAAACTCAATAACATCCATACATAGGGTCTTTTAGACCTGAAGATACAAGAACATTCATACACAGTTGTTGCAAAGCCACACTAACCTACACAGTTTTTTTCCTTTGTACAATTGATTTATACGATCTAAGGAAACTGTTCACAATCTTAAACACTAAAATTCATCACAACTCGTTTGAAGATGAAAGATGAATTGCTCTGACTTCTTTGAAGCTCCTGTTGCTGCACATCACTCCTCTTCCTTTTCCGTCCTGAATTCACTGGAGCTTCATATTTCCCAGCGTCAAGAGGAAAGTTGAGTACAGCTTTTCTTCCACGGAGCTTAAAAGCTGCACAGTCATAAGCTCTTGCAGCATCAACATCACTCTCAAATGTTCCAAGCCAAATCCTTGATCCTTTCTTTGCTGGATCTCTAATCTCTGCTGCAAATTTCCCCCAAGGCCTTCTTCTAACTCCTCTGTAATGTCTTGCTTCTACTTCTTCTTCATCTTCTTCTTTCAATATCTTTGTTTCCTTCACACTCTGCTCAGTTTCACATGATGGTGAATTCAGCTCTGAGGATGAAGATGATGATGATTCAACTTCCACTTTAAGAAACTCTTTGACAAAAGAATCCGGATCAATAACCGGAGAATCAGGCTCTTGTTTAGGAAACTGAGGTTCTGAACACCAAAGGCCTGACTCTAAAGAAGCATCAAAGTCAAAATCACCCATGAAACTATCAGAAACCAACAAGTCATCTAAAAGATGTTTCTGAATCGTCTCCAGATCAGAGCCTTCCTCAAAAGTCGTCATTATTATTCGAGAGAGAACGAGCAAGTGATGTCTGAAGAGAAGCTAAGATCTTTTGGTAGATATATATAAAAGAAGAAAGAGAAAGAGGAAAGAGACGAGAAGGTAATTGCAGGATTTGAGCAGCCATAAATGATGAGTGAAGAGTAGGGACACAAGACCTTAACCCAAGTTGTTGCTCTGACGTGACACTTCACTAAGCCACCCAAAAAAACAAAAATCTGTAATCATAAAGTTGTAACTATTCTTATTGGTTTTTACGATGAATCTAATCTAATTCATTGTGCCCAACTTGTCGTTACCATTGATGCTGACTACTAAAAGCCATTTGATTCTCAACGGCACTGCGTTTACGGTACCATTATGCATCTTATTAATTAATGACCAAATACTTTTACCAACTTATATGTTTTATTTTTGGGTGCAATGTTTATTTTCACCAAAATTTTGGATATAATAACAGATCAACTTATTCTTTAGATTTTTTTTTCTAATTCCATCTAAAATATACATGTAAAGTCTAATTGCACCCAAAATTAGATAATGACTATAAAATTTTATACAAAGTATACAAAATATACTCAATTGCACAAATTGCTGTATAATTATGGTTTTGTTGTAAACCAAAAATTGGTTATAATTTTAAACCATTAACTAACCTAACCTAAGCACGACCAAATCTCAAATAAACAACCGAATCTGAGCTGGGTAGATTAAACGTTATCAATTAATATTTGGTCACGTTTAAAATGGTTCATGTTCAGTTAATTAATAGTTTAAGATCGTAACCAACTGATGGTTTACAACAAAACCATAATTATCCAACAATTTGTGCAACTTGATAGATTTTGTATACTATATATGGAATTCAATAGACATTGTCTAATTTAATGTGCAATTAACCTTTGCACATACTTTAGATAAAATTAGATAGAAAATTTGAGTATAAGTTGAACTGTTGTTATATAAAAAATTTTGGATGAAAATAGATGGTCGACCTTTACTTTTCTTCCCAAACTTACATAAGTATATTTTCATTTATTTTGATATTAGTTTTTTTTCTCAACGAATTGATTTCAGAATATATATATATATATATATATATTAAATTTTTTTGTTTAGTTTAATATCGTTTCCATAAATTATACTATGTTCCTGTGATGGTTCGGCTCTACGACTGGGGATAACATTTTCCTGACTCCCTGTTTGAGTGTTGTATTACTTATTTTAATATAACTAGTGAAAAAATTGGATAATAGTAACTTAGAGTTCAGAAGAAAGAATAATTTATAAATGTTTCCATATCTTAGACATCATTCTGCTATACAGATTATTTTTAAGATTATAGTTTCAGACAATATACTTAGCGATTGCATTGTTACATCTTACATGAATGTCGTTTTGAATCTAACGTCTGACAAAAGACAATAATATATCACGTGTTCAAAACGTACGACACAAAGTAACTTCTTTATATGAAATTAGACATTGGATTTGGTGTATGAATTTGGTCCGAAAAATCCTAAAAATTCTTTGATCTTCTCTCGTAGTTCAGATACATAACATTCACAAAGACATGTGTCATAATCCAAAAAGATCGTTAAATAAAAGAGGAAAGATTCCAATAAGATGCTTAGACCAGGAGCATGTGGTTCTCTCACCAAGTTTCTCATAATTAAAATAAATTTAAAATAATAAAAAAATAATTTTTTGCCAAAAAAAAGTGAAAATCATTCTCCCTAGAAAAACTATGAGAACGCCTCCACTTTCTCATTCCTAGGACACATGTTCATTCATGAGTGGCTTATATTATATTGTAATAGTTTTAATTTCTCATAGTTTAAAAACTATATATAACCAAATAAATATATTTTGCTTTTTTTTTGTTTTTTTATAAATTATAATATAAAATTATCTTTCTAACAAGATCCATTATACTTAAGTTTAAATTATATATATTTAGTTATTAAAAATTAATTAAGATAAATATTATTAAATTATTTAAAAGTTATGAGATTTGTTTTAAAGTCTAAAAATATGACAAAAATAAATCTGTATATTACATACTATACATATTTACCTACTAATCTAGGCACCATTCTCAGTAATCGACAGAAACTTCATGATACAGGTATACACCAACAATTAAAAGTTGATTTGGTTGAGCATATATGACAAAAGTTTGGGCTAAGAGAAGAGTAGAACTAAATTAATTTTATACTTAATCTAGTTTTATATATTATCTATGCTTTGTGATGTTTTAAGTTCTATTTATATGAGTCCATGCATTGCAATTTTAGTTTGAGTTATAAAAGATATTGTATTATTATGATTCTTGGTTATGTTACTGTTTTAAATATTATTATTATAAATAATATAATTGCATTAAAATTTAATAAAAGAGAAAAATAACATTAAATAAAAATTTTCTAATTCAATATAAAATATCTAAAAGGTATTTAAAACCTAAAATTATATAAAAATTTATTAATATTTTAAAATGTTTAACATAATATTATAAATAAAATGTAATATATATATTTATTAATATTATATTTGTGAGAGAGTTGATGAGTTTCTCACCATTGGAGGTCAAAAAGTAGTGTGGAGTTCTCAAACTAAAATTTTGTCAAAAATAATATTATTATATTAATGAAAACCCCAAATTGCATATGCTCTTATTAGTAAGGATAGTTTTTTACAAGATAAAAGACAGCTCAATCAAGTTGTTGTCTTGGGTAGGCCTCTCTGAGTGGGAAATGATTTGGAACTACTTTATTTTATTTTCAAGAATAGTTTATTGATAGGGCTCCACAACAATTAAACCTAATCCATCCTTTTTCTCATAAATAATACAATGAATAATATTAGACTATTATTAATTTTGGATGCGCCATCATCCATTATTGGTTTATAATGATATGTTAATCACTTACATATTCATAATTGAATGTGGCTATCGAGTTTCTTAATTATTATCGTGCAGTTTCACATATAACAAACTCAACAGAATTTCTTTTGTAACAAGAATATCATTGAAACACATAATATAACAAACTGAAAATAAAATTAAATATCATATGAGAAACAGGTATATAGAATTTACCACTCAAATTCGACTTCAAGTATATAGAATTTAAAATTTAATTTATGAATCATGTCTTCTCATTTTTTCATATCAATAATATGATCGGTAAACCTAAATTTATAGTTAAAATTCATCTCTTAATTTTTTTTCACTTATAATATTGGAAGAATCAAACCCGTGTACAAAGATATATAAAGAAAATATTATCATTGATTCACCTGTCTTCTACCAACAGTAGACTAGTATAGTAAAATTTAAAGTTTAACTTATGAATGTAACCCTTGTGAATCTAGTTGTCAAAATAACAATAGAAAACAAGAAAGGTTACAAAAATGTAGTCCGGGACTTAATTGAAAATGCAATTAAAGATGTTTTCTTGATTTTATTGATGCCCACTGGTGGGTTTCACGTATTTTGGGCTTTCTTCGAATAGAAAACAGTATTAATAAATATTTCGAACAATGTGACGATCCATTGGCCCAAAGGAGACGGCTGAAATTATAGTTGTTGCAGCTCCATGAAAGCCAACCGTATACTATTAAAAAATATAGTATAGTTAAAAATCTTTCTTGTTAGCGTTAAAAATGCATGGACTTCCTAGTTACTATAAATACAAATTTAAGTCTGTATTATATATTTTTGTTGTAATTACGGATACAAAATAAATGAAATTAAAACAAGAAAAAGGCCAAAAAAACGTGACACAAAAAAAGAAGAAATTGACGTGACGATATATGAACTCAGATCGTTTTGCATGGAGTATGAATCTCTAACGTAGCGTTCACGTAGACTTCCGCAACCTCCTTAATAAAATCCCTTACCACTAACTCTCAATCACTCAATCTCAAATTAAGAAAATCTCATCTGTTTTAAACATTCCAAAAGATGATTCTTGAGATGATTCAGGGGATTTTAGCAGGTGGAGCTGCATTAGCTCTGTTGATATTCTCCGGTTTAACACTCACCTGCTCAGCCGTGGTATTTCTCATAAGCACACCACTTTTTATCATATTCAGTCCGGTTCTTGTGCCTGCAACCATAGCCACTACTTTGCTAGCTACTGGTTTCACCGCCTCCGGTTCCTTTCTTAGCACAGCTATTAGCATTATCTCATGGATAATCAAGTAAAATCTCTTACTATAAACCATTTCTTATCTTTTTTTTCGTTTATATTCTGAGTATTCAAATTCGGGTAGAGTATTACCTCATACTACATCTAGATGTGAGGGAGAACCAGGTTAAAACCCTTGAAAATCCCACAACATGGTTGTGTAATGGGAGGTTCAAATTTGGGTAGCATACTATTATTGTCTGAAATCTTTTTTTTCTTCTCGCCACTAGACCACCACCTTTCAGGCTTAACTTTTCTCTTTGACGATGTAGTTTATACAAGTGATCGAGCTATATAAAACTCTGTGCAGGAAAAGATCAGGGCAGGGTATGCCAAATATTCCAGGACTGAGTCCTGGTATATTTGCAAAAGACGAAAAGAAAGACAAGAAAAAGAAGAAAGACAAAGGGAAGAAAGACCAAAAGAATATGAAAAAAGCAAAGGACAATATGAAAGATAAACAGAAGAATGACAAAAAGAAAGACAAAAAGAAAGACAAATAGGTTGACCCTTAATTTCATAATACGGTCTAATGATCCATGATGATCTCTATGCAAGAACTTGATCATACTTAATTATTGGGATTCTATGAATAAAAAGCCATCAATTTATCCATCATCTCAGCTTTGATATAAACACATACGCTCTGATGTTTCAAATATTACTTCCGTTTATGTATATTGTGTTACAAAATAGATACTTATTTTTATTGTATTTTTTAATGAAGTGACATCATTGAAATTACCATGGAAAAATTAATGACTATTTTTGGATATTGCGATGCTTAAATGAAGAATATGATAAATATAACAAAGGTTTATAAGTAAAAAATTATCAAATGAGAACGTCTATGTTTTAAGAATGAAAAAATCATAAAACCATATAATTACAAAATCATTCTAGAAAGTATGATCTAAAACGTTGAGTTGCTCTGGGTTGTGAGTTGGGTCAGCCGTCGGAGCCGCCATCGCTGTCATCTTCCTCGGTTTGGGTGTTGGTTTGTGTAGGTTCGGCTTGTTCGTTCTTATCTTGTCTCGTTTGCGGGTCCGACATTCAAACAGCAAAGGATTTGGTTCGAAGGTAATGTCTACTCTATTTGTTGAAGATAAGCTTGATGATAAGATCAAGAGATTAGCTTGAAGTGC
>OVBA01008723.1:0-11404 GCA_900406435.1 Lepidium aucheri
CAAGATCAACAGAAGGAATATGCCAATAAGTGGAGAGCAACAATAGCATCATGTAGAGAGATTCGACTGAGAATCAATAATGATACGAGATTCAAAATATGTTATATTTTAGTTTTTATCATAAGAATTCTTTATTTTGATTTTGAAATCCACTAAGTTTGATTTCTAAATNGATTTTCAAATCAAAGGATTATAGATGGATTTTCAAATCTTATAAGGATTTCTAAATCCATTAAAATCCACCTTCCAATAAACCCCTCTTAAAAACTTAATAATCAAGAAATTTGAAATTCCATGACAGTTTTCTTTAAGAACTATCATACTTATTAAAGAAATTCAAACATGAAAAAATCCTAAGCCGAGTTTCCTTCTTCGGTCTTGGATGTTGGTTCATTCCTTGAATCAGAAGCACTCCATGTGACTTTCTTCCTTGGATAGGTGAAGTTAGGCACATTCCTCTTACGTGTACTTATTCCTAGCAGCACATCAACCGATTCGAATCCTTTCTGTGTAGCCTGCGGAACTTTTGGAGGTATAGTATTGTCCGTCACGTGAGGTACAACTACTTCCTCAACTGCTTTCATTGACTTCTCATGTTCAAGTCGCTTTCCTTCTTCTTCAGTCTCCATAAAATCTTTACCCAGCACATTATCCAACTCATTCACTTGTTGTTTTTCATTTACCTCTAGGTCTTTATGCTCATTAACTTCCTAGTCAGTTTGGAAACTTTCCTCAATGTTTTCAAAATGAAGAGATTCAGATCTCTCTTGAGGAGGAAAAAGCACACGGCGTGGACGAATGGTGACATTACCATATCATGATGGGTATGCATTGTTGCTTTCCACCGAATAACGTACTATATTCGACAGATTTTCCATATCCTTAGCATTTGATAAAAGAGAATGCTTATCCAATAATTGTAAACCAAAGCAATTTAAAGAGTCATGGTAGTTACCCTGGTTTTGATGAGCGGGGTGATGAGGAAAATTCCCAGTTCTTTTTTGACTAATAAGCCTTTTCATGGGATTTCTATAGAAGATGTCCCTTTCGCCTGTCACTCGACCTTCACCAAAATTTGAGCTAAGGCTGCTGACTTGTAGCTTTTCTTTACCAGCTGCCCACGACTATCTCTTGCTCCACCAGTAGGTAAATCACATATATATCTACCTAAGGGACACTTTGTTGCCTCATGACATAGGTTTCTGCAGATCCTGCAATATCTATATAGTTTCTGGTAATCAAATGACACTTTTTGTTCTTCATCTTCACAGAATTCGGCAATGATCTGAAACTTGAGAGGTTTGAGAGCATCAATAGCCACCTTAATCATACCTTCATCGAGGTCTAACTCCAAGACCTCGCCAAGAGTCTGTCTAAGGGCTACAAAGGTCTCTGTTGCGCAAAATTGAATTGGCATGTCAACCACCTTGACCCAAACCCTGATTTCTAATGGATTAGTTGAGGTCCACCACTAGGTACCACCTCGCATTGGATATCATCCAAAACTCAAAGTGAAAAGGCTCTGATTTCATGACCTCTTCTGAGTCTTCTTCATGATCAAAGTCAAACTGGAAGCGACCCTTTCCCAGATTAGAACCAACAACCCAGTCCTCAACCTTCTAGATTTTTGGAAGCAACAACAACAATGAACCCATGTTCTGTTTAGCCACATTAAAGCATCTGCCAATAGAGTTTTTTCGTAGGATTTGATAATCAGTAAGGTATCAAAACGTGGGATTTTGACACGATCAATTACGGGAGCTTTCTCATCTCTCATCAGTTTCACCAATTAGGATTGCATTTTGCAAAGAAAGAAATAAGAGATAAAATTAAAAAATGGGGAAGAGAACGATGACTGTAAGTGCTTGCTGCTCAAAGATAAACAACGTCCTTCATATAGAGAAAATTCTATGATGCATGCATCCGGTAAAAAGAGAAAGCAATCTCTTGTTTTAAATGAAGAGATTTCACCAAAATATTCTTCTCGTTCAAGCAAAATTGTGAACAGTGATATCATCTTCCATAAATCCTTTATTAAGATCATAGATGTTTGTATCGAAACTTCTAATATGAAACTTAGATTCAGACCTCCTAAACATACGAAAAAGACATTCAGGGATTCAGAAGAAATCTTAATGTATCTCAAATGATTTCCCAAAATCATGAAATATCTCTTTGTATCTGAAACCACAATCCACCTCCTCCAAGACTGAAGATAAGATATTGAAGAAATCTCTTCATAACGATATTGTAAAATCTATACATATCTCCATCGATATACCAAATCGAGATAATAAACCAGAGAAGACCCTAATTGATTCGCAAAATACTGAATCAAGATTTGAATACTTAGGATCCCCCTAACTTGCTTGATTTCCGAAAAATGAGATGAGGAATTAAACAAATCGAGAACATTAAAGGAAATCATGATACTCTTTACAAAGATAGAACCAGAGATCTTCTGAGATTAAGAGAAAGGGAAGGGCTTATATTAAAACATCTACAATTGTGTGTTTTGACTTTTTCACACAAATAAGATTTGGAGAATTTTTTTTAATAGGAATTACTAAAAATGCTTATTTTGAAATGCTCATTACTTTCTTATGACCATTTTTTTCCCAATTTTCAAAACAAATAGTAGGTTTTGAAAAGATACATGCTAATAGAGATATTTTTGAAAATCTTTTTTTTTAATATGTATTATTAAAATCGGTTGACTTTTGATAATTGGAGAATATATATACCAACTAGATATAGATTTGTGCGATGCACGGGTTATTTTTATCTAAAAAAAGTTAATATGTATGATATTTACAACCATATTTCTGAAAATAATATGGTTTTTCAAAAAATATTATAAGTTAAACTTATATATCTTAGTGAGAGCCAATTCGGCGTTATTTGAAGGTCCTACTCAACTTTCTTTTTTCTATCGGTATATTCTATATTAATAGCTGTTATTTTTATCCATTAGTGTTAGAAATGAAAAATTTCTGCAAAGTAAAAAAATGAGATTGTATAATCATCAAACACTTGTAACTAACACTAAATTTTTCAAAACTCGGTAAAATAATAATTTAAGATAAATTTTTGATCTTACTTACTAAAAAAAATAAACTTTAAAAAATTTAGACTCTAATAAGTAAAAGGTTCTATAAATTATAAAGCTGTTGCCCTTAATTACAATAAAATTAGAAATTTAGGACCCTAATTACTGCAAACTTTTATATCCTCTAAACAATTTCCAACCCTAAGCCATGACTTATGTTGCTTATGCCATAGTCCAGCCCTGATTTTAGTTTAGACGAATAAATGAATTCAATTTCTTTTAGTTATAAAATATATTTTTTAAATTATTAGGTAGCCAATAATATACATTAAATCAAAATCTTTACTTTATTTTTTGAGAATTGTTTAGGTTAAAATTAAAATTAATACTTTCTCTATATTATCATCTTTATTAATTTATTTTTAGCTCGAATTTGACACGTTAAATAATTCTGTTGATTGATAACTTTGGAAACCTAACTTTATAGATTTTAGGATTTGATTTTATCTTCATTATCATAAAATATAAATACAGAATAATTTTTGATCATTAAATTTAACACATGAACAATCTTGTTGATTAGTAACTATTGAAATCCAACTTTATAGATATTATGATTTTATTTTATTATTTTTAATAAAATATAAATACCAAATAATTTTTGATTGTTAGATTTGATATGTGGAACAATTCTATTGATTAACAATTTTGAAACTGAAGATTATATAATATATTTTGATTTTATAATTTTTTCTATAAAAATATATATACAAAATAATTTTTCATATTCGGATTTGACATATGGAACACTCCTGTTGATTAGTAACTTTTGAACCCAAATTTATGTAATAGGATTGTGATTAAATTTTATTATTTATTTTAAAAAATATAAATATGAAATAATTTTTGGTAGTTAGATTTGACATTTCAACAATCTTGTTGACCACTAACTTTTGAAACCCAACTTTATATAATAAGATTATGAATTGATTTTATTTATTACTTAATAAGATATAAATACAAAATAATTTTTGATCGTTGGATTTGAAAAGTGGTACAATCATATTGACTACTAACCTTTGAAATCCAAATTTATAAATTTGGATTACAAAGTGATTTGATATTTTATCTAATGAAATATAAATACAAAATATTTTTGATCGTTGGATTTGACACATGGAACAATCATGTTGATTACTAACTTTTAAAACCTAACTTTACATAATAGAATTAGGATTTGCTTTTATCATTTACTTATAAAATATAAATACAGAATAATTTTTCATTGTTGGATTTGACACATGCAACAATCCAGTAGGCTACTACCTTTTGAAACCCAACTTTATATAATAAGATTAGAAATTTAACTTATCTTTTATTTAATAAAATATAAATACGCAATAAATTTTGATTGTTGGATTAAACACGTAGAGCAATCTCGTTGTTTACTAACTATTGAAACCCAACTTGATATAATATAATATATTTTTCACTTTTATAAATAATTTTTAACATAATAATTTTTATTATAATTAGATTAGCAATGAAAATTATTTTTTTCAAATTAATTTTTTAACAATTAATATTTCCAATTTTCTTGTTGATTAAGATTACTTTTTAAGTTAGCAATTCCATTTAAATTAGTATATGCTAAAATTTGAAAAAATCTATTTAAAGATGAATTTTTATTTTTAAAATAAATACGGAAAAATTTCTGATTCTTGCATTTTGATACGTGCAGTTATCCTGTTAACGAGTAACTTTGAAACTTACTTTCTATAATAGGATTTATTTTCTCGTTTTTATAAATTATTTTAATATAAAGTTATATTTATATAATAAGATTAGAAATAAAAATTACTTTTTATTAGAATTAATAGTTTAACAATTAGTATTCTTGATTTTTTTATCAAGATTTTTTTTAGGTTAGAAATTATATTTAGATTAAGATAAGCTAAATATTATAAAAATATATTTAAAGATCTATTTTATCTATTTTAAAAAGTTGACTAACACATCTATTTTTCTGATCGTTGATTTTGACACGTAGAATCATCTTATTAATGATTAACTTTGAAACCTTATTTTATATACTAGGATGATAATATTCATGTTAATAATATTAAAATAAAATAATGATACATTAAAGTTAAAGTGTTTACTTTTTTTGTTTGTTTGTCTTGATTGTGTTGGATGTAAACGGAAGATAAATAATTATGTTGAAGAGAGTTTGCAAAGTTTGAGAGAATTGAAAAAATCGTATATGTGTTTATGTATATATAGCAATTAATATTCACAATTGCCTTTTAGATAAGGATTATAAATATAAAAAATTTTTAGATTGAGATCATGTATACATAGTTATTTATGAAATATTTATATAATTATATTCGGTTGGGATTAGGATCAAAGATAACTATTTTGTGATAAAGCTAAATACTGAGAAAATCTATTTAAAAATCTATTAAAAAAGTACAGAAAAGTTTCTGATCATTAGATTTTGACACGTGAAATCATCCTGTTAATGAGTAACTTTGAGATCCAATTTTATATCATAGGATTATTTTTATATAATAAGATAAGTAATGAAAAATTACTTTTTGTTAGAATTAATATTTTAACAATTACTATTCTTGATTTTCTTTTTTTTATTAAGATTTATTTTTAGGTTACAAATTAGTTTTAGATTAAGATAAGCTAAATATTATAAAAATATATTTAAAGATTTATTTTAAAAAAATAGACTAACACATATATATATTTCTGATCATTGATTTTGACACGTAGAATCATCTTATGAATGAGTAACTTTGAAACCTTATTTTATATAGTAGGATGATAATATTCATGTTAATAGTATTAAAATAAAATAATGATACATTAAAGTTAAAGTATTTACATTTTTTGCTTGTTTGTCTTGATTGCGTTGGATGTAAACAGAAGATAAATAATTATATTGAAGAGAGCTTGAAAAGTTTGAGAGAATTGAAAAAATCGTATATATGTTTATGTATATATAGTAATTAATATTCACAATTCCCTTTTAGATTAGGATTATAAATATAAAATCTTTTTTAGATTGAGATCATGTATACATAGTTATTTATGAAATATTTAGATAATTATATTCGGTTGGGATTAGGATCAAAGATAATTATTTTGTGATAAAGCTACATATTGAGAAAATATATTTTAAAATCTGTTTTTCACAACAAAAAATAATACATAAAAATTTCTGATCATTGGATTTTGACACGTGAAATCATCTTGTTAATGAGTAACTTTGAGATCTAACTTTATATTATAGGATTTTTATATAATAAGATAAGTAATGAAAATTTGCATTTTTGTTAGAATTAATATTTTAACAATTACTATTCTTGATTTCCTTTTTTATTAAGATTTATTTTTAGGTTACAAATTATTTTAGATTAAGATAAGCTAAATATTATAAAAATATATTTAAAGATCTATTTTATCTTTTTTTTAAAAAATAGACTAACACATATATATTTTTGATCATTGATTTTGAAACGTTGGATCATCTTATTAATGAGTAACTTTGAAACCTTATTTTATATAGTAGGACGATAATATTAAAATAAAATAATGATATACTAAAGTTAAATTGTTTAATTTTTTTGCTTGTTTGTCTTAATTGTGTTGGAAGTAAATGGGAGATAAGTAATTATGTTGAAGAGAGCTTGAAAAGTTTGAGAAAATTTAAAAAATCGTCTATGTGTTTATGTATATATAGCAATTAATATTTACAATTACCTTTTAGATTAGAATTATGAATATAAAATCCTTTTTAGATTGGGATCAAGTATATATAGTTATTTATGAAATATTTAGATAATTATATTCGGGTGGGATTAGGATCAAAGATAATTATATTGTGATAAAGCTAAATATTGTGAAAATCTACTTAAAAATCTGTTTTATCTTTTTTTTTTTAAAATAAATAAATACAGAAAATTTTCTGATCATTGGATTTTGACACCTACAATCATCTTGTTAATGAGTAACTTTGAGATCTAACTTTATATAATAGGATTGATGGATAAGCATAAGTTGTTTAGGCTTAATTAAGGAAAATCCGATATAGAAAAAGAGAAGGCCCACAAATGGTTTAAATTCAAGAAAATGGATCAGTATCAGCACGCTCGTCATTTAAGGAAAATATAACTTCCAAGAAAAAGGAATCGGCGCGCTGACCAGTTAAATAAACAATATCTCATACATTCACAAAGATTGATTGGTACAATAAATAATAAAAAAGCACCTCCTAATCTGATGGTGATAAAGAAATCAGAATATTATCCAGAAGTATGGAAAAAAGAACTTATAAAAACGAGGATCATGAATGAGAAAATGCATGAATTTACCAACATTCACAAAAAGAACAAGTTAGCTTGAGTCCGGAAGAGAGAAAAACCATTTCGGTTTGAAGCATGTATTCAAACTAATTTCTTTGTATTTATATGTTAAATCCAATAAAAACTATTCGCTTCTTGATTGTTTGTTTACGCATAAATAATACCTAAACTTTGTCTTTTTGCATGTAACCCTAAAAATATGATATTTCTAAACTCACATGAGACATACTTAGACCCTGCCGTTTCTCATCCATACTCGGTGGTGGTGCATCCTCCCCACATGTTTATATTGATTTATCATGTAAGTTTCTTATTATTTGGATTTCTTAAGGTTTTTTTGAAAGAGTAGAGTGTAACACCCAAACTCATTAGACTTGCGAACCACGCTTTCTAGTCTGGCTTTAGGCAGACCAAACATTTAACCAATTCATGTTCCTTTATTCACTAAGTCAAAATTCCGATTATAATGATGTGACAAGCTCAAACAATTCACAAAAACTCGGTTCTAATCTTATTCATATTCAATTTTAAGGTTCCAAAAAAATTAAGTGATAGCATAACTCATTGAAATTGGTACTGAACATCAAGTTCAATCTTGAATAACATAAAGGTCTTCCAAATCCCATCTCTAGATCCACCTCCTCTCCGTTCCGCTTTGGTCTCGTTCCAATTAGCTACTTTCTTGGTCATTGGCTGAATCATTATCTACAATCACGCAGATTGTATAAGCAAAAGAATTGCTTAATAGTTCGGTCATCCCGTCCCACTAGACTATAACCAGAACATGCATTCAATAACAAGTCAAATCAAATCAAGAACAATCATCAACCAGAGCTTGCTCAAACAATCAATTTGACTACCCGGGGTACTTCCGAATCAGCAAAAGTAATTTTGAGTCAAGAACAACATTCACATTATATCACAATTTCAGGTTCAAATCCTAAGGTTCACAAGTCACGGATCTGAACACATGGTTCTCAATTCACAGGTCATGAACCAAACGGTTTATCAATCAAAATTTTGACCCACATGGTCCTTCCAATCACAATTAATCATTCAACCTAATCATTCTAAGATTTCACTTAACCTATTACCAAACACTAAATTCTAGGTCAAGTCTCGCGGTCATGAACTCACATTTTTCTTAGTTGTTTTTGGGTTCCTTTTGCTCTATGGGGTTCGATTTTCCAATCTTAGCAAAACCTTGATCTCAATTCAATATTTTCCTTGCCTTAATTAGATCGATCTCTCTCAGTCTCCTTCGAGTTCTCTCTCTCTTAATTCTAGGTTACCTTTTGCGGATTAGCCTTTTTAGAATGGTTTTAGGCACCTATTTATATTCCTTAGGATAACCAAACCCTAGCCCTAATTCCATTAGTTGGACCGGGCTCAAACCCATTCAAAATAATCCAAGTTCCAAAACTCATCAATTCTGGTCGTTTTACCTTTAGGTCACCCATTCAGACACATACCAAACCCTTGTCCGAACGAGAACCCTTGTCCGAACGCATACCAGACTTGTCTGGACACGGACCAGACTTGTCCTAAACTGTAAACCTTGTCTAAAACTAGGCACAACATATCCGAACCTTCGAGGTTCATGCCCGAACTAAGACCAATCATGTTCGAACAGCTGTGTGTTCTGATCCGGACCGTACGGTCTAATCCACTTGGTTCTGTCCAAATCCTAGGTTCTTGTCCTAAATTTCGTCCTTACCATATTTTTCATGTATAAATCTGATTTTGATCATTCTTTAGGCTTCACAATGCCTTTCCTTGGCCAGAACGCACCTATTGGCCAAGTTTGGCCTGTCTATTCATACTGCGTCCATGTACCGCACCTAGTGCGTTTCTGGGTTAGCTGAATGATGTGTGTGATTTTTGATGGTTTTAGAGTCTTGTTTTAGGTAGTTTTGCATCCATTTAGATAGATTTTCCGATTACTTAGGTCTTTCTAGGTTTGTTTTGCTTTCTTTACATATGCATGTGGAGTTTGGAGTTTATTCTAGGTAAATGAGCAAAAAGGAGCTGAAAATGGAGCTAAGGATAATAGGATCAGCTGCTAGGCAAAAGAAGTCATGCAAAATTGGATTGCTGCCTCATGGATCGCAAGGCGAGGACTGCTCGGAATGCTTAGGAAAAGATGCCTCAATCACCAGCCTCAACCTATCTGCTGCGAGGGAAGAAAAATCTATTACACTCAGACTATTCACTCGGCCTCAACTCCCGAGGGCAAAGACCAGAACCACTCCTCGGTTCCCAAGCTCGCACAAGGACTCCGAGGGCAAGATTTCTAGTTGACCCTATAAATACCCCTTAATCACTATCTTATCATTTTATCTGTTGTTTAGCCGAAAAAACTCTCTCTATTTTGTTGTTGCTTTCATTTATTCTTCGATTAAGGTACTTTTATGTTTAAGCTTTGATTTGCATGGAATGATTCGAGATTGATCTTCATCTTTACTTTCTGCTTTTTACTTTATTGTTCTTTATATTTTTCTAAATGAGATCTCCTTTGATCATCCACTCTCAAGCCATGAGACGTGAGTAGATCCTTGTGGATCTTGAGGATAGGGAGATCGGAGGTGAATCAACCAATTCCCTCGCCGTGCAAACATGATCAAACCCCAATCTCTTCTCACATGGCTAAGCTTAAGGCTGATCTCTCCCTGATTAAGAGAGATCTGATCTGGGCTGTGACCTAAGGCTAGCGCCAAAGGAATCGGAGACCAAGTGCCATGTGAGTGATGATTTGATCCACCAAGGAGAGATCTAGTATTGTGGGTCGACTATTAGATGTATTGGGCTGAACTTTTAGCTTCTGATTTGGTATGATCGTGGCTAGCGCCGTAATGGATCAACCAGATTAGTTAGGGATCTTCACCAAGATAATGGGATAATCTAAGCTTGTCCCGGTCTAGGTATCGCTTTATTTAGCTCGGCGAGGTCGGATCGGCAAGTTTACCGCCAATAAAACCCTCTCTATCCTCTAGATCTATGCTTTTAACCTTAGTTTCATTTATTGCAATTATCTTCCTCTGTTTTTTATGCATTTCTCTATTTTGAATGTTTAGGTTCTATTTTTATTTTGTCCTCTATTCTATTTTGTCCTATTGGCTAGATTGAAAGTTTATTAGATAACATAGCCTATCATTGTGACAGATTGATAGGTTGCCTGGACTAGGAACTAGTAGTAGATAGGTTGATTACAAGCAACTTCTAAGTATTGGTTCGACAATTCCTATTACTTACTCTATGCTTCAATGATTTGATTGCTTAGACTCAAAAACCTTGTTATCAAATCGGCGCCGTTGCCAAATTAGTTTTGCTTGTTCCAATTTATAGTTTGCTAGTCTTAGGATCAGGTTTAGTGTCATTGCTATTTTACCTTGTCTGTGTTTCACTCAGTTTGGATCCATAAGGACCAAGCTCCAATCCTATTGACAAGTTGTTGTTTCTGTCCTTGCAGGCCTCGCAGGTGTCCCTCGCCAGCCGAACCTTTGCGCAACACAAACAACCTAAGCTCAACGTCTGTACTCGCCGTCAAGCCCCGAGTTCAAGAAACTTCACATTCCTCTGTATTTGCAGGCCTCGCAGGTACTCCTCGAGGTTAGCACATAAACAACTTAAACTCACTGTTTATACTCGCTGTCTAGCCTCGAGGTTAGGCAACTTTGCCTCCCTTAACTCAACTACTCAACATGGAAATTACACTTCCATCCGAGGGAATAATGGGCATGCTACATGCCATAAAGAGGGGACAACAAACAGAAGATGCTGGTATAATTGCTAACACTGAGGACAGTGTGATTCATGAATGGGGGGGGAGAAAAAAAATGCTCAACTCGTCCCCAATAGCTAGCCTCAACAATCCACCTCGCCATACACATGGCTGAGGCCAGCC
Organism: Lepidium aucheri; assembly: GCA_900406435.1. Classification (NCBI taxonomy): domain Eukaryota; kingdom Viridiplantae; phylum Streptophyta; class Magnoliopsida; order Brassicales; family Brassicaceae; genus Lepidium; species Lepidium aucheri. Next base: position 11,333 of record OVBA01008723.1, read on the forward strand.
TACGAGTGCCCAAAGATCTGCAGCTCCAAAGGATCCAAGCAAGTTGCATACTAAACCCTTTAAACCCCCTCA
>OVBA01008724.1:0-11905 GCA_900406435.1 Lepidium aucheri
CTCCCCCAAACTTAGATCTTGCTTGGCCTCAAGCAAGTGCAAGGACCTAAGATGAAAAAATTTCACACAAAGTGGGAACATCTTGTCTAACGAACAACTTGCTTAAGGTAAACCGTAATCCACATGTGGGCTCTATCATTTTGGAAACCACAATATAATCATCTTTAAACATAGCATACAACCTATGGATTCATATCACCTAAGCTGGTCTCTAAAGATACAAGTCTAATTCCTTATTTCTTTTTGGTGCGGTCCTCAAAAGAGACTAGAGATCAACAAGTACATGTTTGGACTTCCCTAGGCTTAGCATGATCATTTTTCAACTTAAATGGTTCCCTCTCATTAGAATTTTGCTGCCCGATTTTTCATTCTTTCTTTTCTTTTTCTTTTTCTTTTTTTCTTTTCTTTCTATGAGCCATTTTGGCTTTTCCGAAGTTGGCTTACACAAACATGAAAAGCTACGGGTTTACGCATCTTCCCAAGTTGCTCCACCAACCCGCATATGGAATAAGTTAGCGGATATACACGGACGTGAAAGGCTACAGGTTTACACATCCTTCCAGCTGGTTCACCTTTACCACTTACTCGGTTTAAGTACTTTGCGGGCAGCTTAATTTTACACTTAACTTTTGAGAGGGTTTTACCAAGCACACACTTTTCGGATCATGCTAAACAAAGAGAAGGAAGGTATTGATGCATCTCTAGGCTCTAAGTTGAAAATTTAAGTTCAGTTTTAGAAAGAATCAAACTAGACCTATTCAAAACACAACCCAAGTAAAGTTCACCAAGGCGATGATCGCCCAAAAACATTCCAAAACGGCTATCTACCAATCAAGAGCATTCACAATGGCAACTTAGCTTAACTTATAATGATTTGCCTATCATCAAGATCATTCCCACAAAACAAGTTCGGATGCATGAGTCCTAAGTGAAAGAAACCTAAAACAAGTCTAAGTGGATGCAACTACATGATCACTCTATTTTTTTTAGGTTTCATTTTCAAAAAAATTTCAAATTTTAATGGTTTTTCTATGCCATAAGTGCCGTGAAATGCAACAATAAAATGCAACAAAGAAAAATCTAAACGGATTTTTACAACCTAAGTGATATGCATGAAAGACAAACTAAGATCACAAAACACAAGGTTAGTAACTCCTAGGACCCTCCCCCAAACTTAAATCACACAGTCCCTTGAGTGTGTGAAAGCTTAGAAGAGAACCCTAGGTCAACAAGGCTAATTATGGAATGTGGTATATACAATGAAAAGAGCAGAGTGCTACCTTTTTGGAGCCTTATGCAAGACATTTGGATGCATTATGATGTCCCTCGTAGTGAGGCTCTGCAGCTCCATGGTCGAGGCACCTTATCTAAAGACTAGATACCATCCTTGCGTCTGCTCCTCATGGTTCATTATTTCTTGGTGGCACGAGAAGGTCCATGAGTGATACTCAAGACAGAAGTTGAACACTCCTCGTACCACACCCTCGCTTGTCCGCTACGAGGGCTATTGTTTTTAGCCAAAATGTCCTCTCCTCGTGGTTACACATGCGAGGGCCATATGTGAGGCCAAAACTTGGCTCGTCAAAGGTCCTATTTCCACCTGAAACTAAGACAACCATGCCACACTCCAAGCATAAAGAAAAATAAAATTGTTCCAAAAACTAAACATAAAAACCAAAGTACTTAAAGCAAAAAAGAAGTTCTTAAAAGTAAAAAGATAGACATGGGACTTCCTCCCATGTGAGCTTGTTTGTAGTGTCAAGCTCGACTCTTCACTCCTAGTTGGTTTAGGGTGGTTTAGAAAGGGGGACTGGAGTCCCCTCGACAATTTTTCCAACAACCATAAAGAGCTTGACTTTCTGTCCCTTGTTTGGATGCTCTTCTTCTTTCTTGGTAACCAAAGTAATGGCTCCACACGGCATGGGCTGTTTGATGTTGAAAGGCCCTGACCACTTTGATTTGTGCCTTGAGAAGAGGAGCTGCTTGACTTTAGCCAATGGCCTGGTGCGCTTGTAGCTCTTTACTTTATACTCCATTGCACCATCTACAACATTGATTGGTTGCAAGATTATATCAGGTCCGGAATCCAAAGGTGGATGGTTGTTCAGCTCCATAGGAGGCGGATTTGCTATCTCGTTGCAAGAAAACATGGCTCTAAGGCTTTCCCCATCAACAACCTCCTCAAATATTGGTATTTTTCTGTAGTAATCACTGGCCTTCCCGCTCTTAACCATTAGAACCTGAGGGGGTTTAAAGGGTTTAGTATGCAATTTGCTTGGATCCTTTGGAGCTGCAGATCTTTGGGCACTCGTAGGCTGGCCTCGGCCATGTGTATGGCGAGGTGGATTGTTGAGGCTAGCTATTGGAGATGAGTTGAGCATTTTTTTCTCCCCCCTTCATGAATCACACTGTCCTCAGTGTTAGCAACCATACCAGCAGCTTCTGCTTGTTGTCCACTCTTTATGGCATGTAGCATACCCATTATTTCCTCGGATGGAAGTGTAATGTCCATGTTCAGTTGTTGATTTGAGGGAGGCAAAGTTGCCTAACCTCGAGGCTAGACAGCGAGTATAAACAGTGAGTTTATGTTGTTTATGTGCTACCCTCGCGTTCAGCCCTCAAGGAGTACCTGCGAAGCCTGCAAATACAGAGGAATGTGAAGTTTCCTGAACTCGGGGCGTGACGGCGCGTACAGAGGTTGAGCTCAGGTTGTTTGTGGTGCCCTCGGGTTCGGCTGGCGAGGGATACCTGCGAGGCCTGCAAGGATAGAAACAACTACTTGTTAATAGGATTGGAGCTTGGTCCTTATGGATGCAAGCTGAGTGAAACACACACAAGGTATAATAGCAATGACACTAAACCTGATCCTAAGACTAGCAAACTATAAATTGAAACAAGCAAAACTGATTTGGCAACAGCGCCAATTTGATAGGAAGGTTTTTAACCTAAGAGATCAAATCATTGAAGCATAGGGTAAGTAATGGGAATTTTCGAACCAATACTCAGGAGTTGTTTGTAATCAACCTAACTACTACTAGTTTCTAGTTCAGGCAACCTATCAATATGTCACAAAGATAGGCTATGTTATATAATGAGCTTGCAATCTAGCTAATAGGACAGAATAGACTAGATGACAAAATAAAAACAGAACCTAAACATTCAAAACAGGGAAATGCATAAAAAACTTAGTAATAAAATGGCAATAGATGAAATCAAGGTTTAAAGCATAGATCTAAAGGATAGCGATGGTTTGATCGGCTGTAAACTCGCCGATCCGACCTCGCCGAGCTAAATAGAGCGATCCCTAGACCAGGACAAGCTTAGATCAACCCATTCTCATGGTGAAGATCTCTAACTAATCCGGTTGATCCATTACGGAGCTAGCCACGATCATACCAAATCAAAAGCTTAAAGTTCAGCCCAATACATCTAATAGCCGACCCACAATACTAGATCTGTCCTCAATGGATCAAACCATCACTCACATGGCACTTGGTCTCCGATTTCTTTGGCGCTAGCCTTAGGTCATGGCCCAGATCAGATATATCTTGATCAGAGAGAGATCATGTTTGCACGGCAAGGGAATCGGTTGATTCACCTCCGATCTTCCTATCCTAGAGATCCACAAGGATCTACTCACGTCTCATGGCATGACAGTGTAGAATTAGAGGAGATCTCATTTGTATAAACATAAAGAACAATAAAGTAAAGAGCAGAAAGTAAAGATGAAGATCAATCTCAAAATAATTCCATTCAAATCAAAGAATAAACATCAAGGTACCTTAATCAAAGCATAAATGAAAGCAACAACAAAATGGAGAGAGTTTTTTTTGGCTAAACAACAGATAAAAATGATAAGGGAGTGATCAGAGGGTATTTATAGGGTCATTTGCATAACCCTAATGTTCAAACCGACCTAATTCGGTTAACCAGGAATCTTGCCCTCGGAGTCCTTGCGCGAGCGTGGGCACCAAGTAGTGGTTATAATCTTGGTCCTCAGGTAGAAGGTCGAGGCTTGGCTGCGAGGTGAGATCTTCTCCACAAGGGTGAGGTCTTTATGTCATCCTCGAGGTCTACACACGAGGCAATAGTGCGAGGCAAGGTTCTTCAGTCTTCCTTACCTTTGGTAGTGCGAGGCTGAGGTGTGAGGGAGTCTAAACTTTGGCTTCTCTGCTTCTTTGTTCATCCAATTTTTCCTAAGTTTGCCTGCCCCATTCCTTGCATCCATTTGGCTCCAAAATGCTACTGAAAACACCTAAATCCGCTCCTTACGCAGAATGTATGGTATGCAAGTGCACAACATGAAAATTACCCTAAAAGGACTCTAGAATGTGCAAATGCTATGATATGGATGGAAAATGACTCTAAGAATGGTCCTAAAAAGCGTTAAAATCCATAAATATCAGATGCCTTAGTCACCAGCCTCAACCTATCTACCGCAAGGGAATATAAATCTATTACACTCGGACCATCCACTAAAGTCTCAACCCCCGAGGACAAAGGCAAAAATCACTCCTCGGTGTTCAAGCTTGCGCAAGGACTCAAAGGGCAAGATTCCGGGTTGACCGACTTAGGTCGGTTTAACCATTAGGGTTATGCAAATGACCCTATAAATACACTCTAATCACTCTCTTATCATTTTATCTAATGTTTTAGAAAAAAACTCTCTCTATTTTATTGTTGCTTTCTTTTAAGCTTGTTTAAGGTACTCTTTTATGATTATGCTTTAATGAAGTTTATGATTTAAGTTTATATTGTTCTTCATCTTTACTTTCTAAATTTCAATTCAGTTCTTTATGTTTATGCAAGTTAGATCTACCCTACTCCTCCGCACTCAAACCATGAGGCGCGAGTAGATCCGTGTGGATCTCGAGGACAGAGTGATCGGAGGTGGAACCGTTGATCCCCTTGCCGTTCTATGCATGATCGGAATTCCGATCTCTTCTCATATGGCCAAGCTTAATGCTTATCTCTCCATGATCAAGAGAGATCTGATTTGGGTCATGACATAAGGCTCCACCAGAGACCAAGTGCCATGTGAGTGATGTTTTGATCCACCGAGGAGAGATCTAGTATGTGGATCGGCTGTTGGACGAGTTGTGCTAGGCTTAATGCTTCCGGATAGGTGTGACCGTAGCTAGCGCCGTAATTGATTACCCGATCTGGTTAGGGGTCTTCACCGTGAGAACGGGTCTAGAGATCGCTCAATAGAGTACGGCAAGTTGGGATCAGCGAGTTTACCGCCGATCAAAACCTCTCTAGCCTTTAGATCTATGCTTTTAATCTTATTTCTATCATTTGCAATTATTATAATCTGTTTTTAGGTCATTTCTCTGTTTTGAACTTTTGAATTCTGTTCTTATTTTGTCTTTTACCTTAATTTGTCATATTGTCTAGTTTGAGAGCTTGCTTCATATCATAGCCTATTCTTATGACAGATTGATAGGTTGCCTGAACTAGGATTAGTTATTAGATAGGTTGCTTGCAAACATCTCTGAGTATTTGGTTTGACAATTCCCATCTACTTACCACTATGCTCAATTGATTTGATCTTAGGATTCAAAAACCCTTTGATCAAATTGGCGTCGTTGCCAAATCATATTTGTTTTTTCCAATCTATAATTTACTTGTCTTAGGATCAGGTTTAGTGTTATTGATATTAACACTTGTCAATGCTTCATTCAGCTTGGACCTATAAGGACCAAGCTTCCATTTTATTGACAAGTCGTTGTTTCTGACGTTGCAGGCCTTGCAGGTAACCCTCGCCATCTGGCTCTGAGGATAGACACAGAATCAGTACCCTCGCATTAACTCCTACGTGTTAAGCGAGTAATCAGTGCTAGTTAGTTGGGTGATGCACACAAGGTCGAAAGGTTCTCACCACCTTCCACCACCCATAGACGATGTCAACAATCTCACTCGTGAGATCAGTTGAGGGCGTAACAGAATGCAGCAACAACAGCCTGATCTGGATACCACCACACCGGGAAAAATGACGGATGGAACACCTCTGTTGGTTAATGAGGCCGCCCACCAGGCGGGAGCACAATACCCAGCTTGTCGTCCTTGCTGTATTGGTGTGAGCGATGGCCCGAGTATACACACGATACGGAACAGGATCCAACTGCCGGCGATCCAAAACAATAACTTCGAGGTCAATAGTGGACTGATCTCGATGGTCCAGAATAATAAATTACATGGCCTATCCTCGGAGGACCCCCTCGACCATCTTGATGAGTTCGAGAGATTATGCTCGCTCACTCGCATCAATGGAGTGTGTGAGAATGCGCTGAAGCTCAGGCTCTTTCCCTTTCTCTTGGGGACAGAGCTCATCAGTGGGAGAAACACCTTCCCACAGGATCCATCACCGGAGTGCAAGCACATGTTCCTCACCAAGTTTTTCTCCAACTCATGGACGACAAAGCTTCGGAACAACATATCCAACTTTTTCTAGCAGAGTAGCGAGTCCTTGGCCGAGGTACAACACCTATCAAGCTTAGTGTCTTCATCACGGTTTCAGGGAGGATACAATCCTTAGCAACTTCTACCGAGGAGTTCACCCGATGATACGTATGTTGTTGGACACCGCAAGTCACGGGAGCTTCCTACAGCAGGAAATCAACGAGGGAAGAGCACTAATGGAGAACCTCGCTCTAGAAGATGGACACTATGGCGAGGATTACGATCGAGCTGTCAAAGGAACCTCAGATTAAGACACTTCCGCACGAAAGGAGTTCAAGCAACTTCATGAGAAGATGGATAAACTGCTCATGGTGCACACCAAACAGGTCAACCTTGTGGAAGAGGAAATGGTACAATAAGGCGAAGACCAGCAATTGGACGAGATTTGTTTTGCTCAGAACCAAAGTGGATCTAAGCCTTGGGTCAACTACAAACAAAGCCCAAACTTGAGCTATCGAAGCACAAATATAGCTAACCCACAAGATCAAGTGTATCCACCGAAACAACAAGCTTGGATACCCAAGGAACAATGGCAGCAGAGCCTTAAGCCAGCACCAGCTCCAACTCAACCTCCGACAACAAAAGAAGAACAGCCAGACGTGATGAATATGCTCCAAGAAATATTGCAAAGCCAAACCACCCACCAAGCGGAGATGACCACTAAGTTTCACGAGGTAGAAAGCCGAATAGATGCAAGTTATAGTGGCCTCAACGCATGGCTGAAGTATGTGGAAAGCAAGCAAGCATCGTCATCTACAAAGGCTACTGGTCAGCTACCCGGAAAGGCCGTTCAAAACCCAAAAGAGTATACGGCTCAGTCAATCACTCTCAAAACTGGAAAGGTGCTCCCATCAGTTGTTGGACCACAGGAAAACACTGAGGACAGCGTTATTCAAGCTGGGGGGCAGAACAAGCCAAGAATAATGCTGGTTGTGTACAACTCGGTGACACACCTCGCAGGCCTGAGCCACGAGAAGAAGGTGATGATCATCTGACTACTGGGAAAACTACACAACTCAAGGAGAGCCCTCGCCTGCCTATGCAGCGAGGAGAGGAACCATACATTCCCAACCTGAATTTGACAGAAGGAGTTGAACCAGTGGTTGTAACCAAATCCAAAGCACCTTTCCCTTCATGTTTCAAGAAGAATCAAGCGGAGAAACAAAAGGTCCTTTTTGATAAGCAAATGAGCGGTATAGAGCTAAAAATATCTAACTTGGATGCTTTTGCTTTAATTTCGTATGGATGTTGTGATCCGATCATCGGGATCGATATTGGTACGAGTTTTTCCACATCAAAGGAAAATGTTCATTTTAGAAAAGTTGAGTGATCCGGGAAGCTTCACACTTCCATGTGCAGTAGGGCACCTTACATTCATCAACTGCTTGTGTGATCTTGGAGCATCCATCAGCCTTATCCCACTAATCACTGCACAAAAGCTGGGGTACTCAAATTTCAAGTATTGCAAAATGTCATTGTTCCTTGCAGACAAAACAACGAGGAAGCCGAGGGGATTGCTAGAGGATGTACCAATAAGTGTTGGCAGTGTGTTGGTTCCTACTGATTTTGTGGTATTAGAGATGGATGCAGAACCTACTTATCCACTACTACTGGGTAGACCTTTCTTGGCATTAGTAGGAGCTTTGATTTATGTGCGAAACAGGACCATTGAACTAAAGGTTGGAGAAGGAGTTGGTATGATGTTCGACTTAAAGGAAGGAAGAAAGAAGCCTACGATCGACGAGCAATGCTTTGAGATTGAAGGAACATTAGAGGGAATGGACGAGGATGCAAATGAGGGAGCTCTGGTTCCCTTTGCAAACCCATACTAAGAGGTGTATGAAGAGTCGAGATTTTGACTCTAAAAAACCCCACTTGGGAGGGAATCCCATGTCTATCCTTTACCTTTGAAAACTCTTTTTAATTTCGTTTAAAGTTAATTTAGCTTTGTTTAAATTTTAAGAATAATCTTTGCTAGTTTATTGTTGTTATTTTGGGTGTTTGGAATTTTGATCTCAGGTTCAAGGAGCCTTGGCTACACTCTTGGCAAAATTTGAGGAATTATGCCCTCATTAACCCAAGAGAGAGTAGGCCTGCCACCTAACCCTCAGAGGAGACAGAGCGAGGAGTGAAAAAAATTGACAAAGAACCTAAACCATCAGGATATGAGGCCGAGGAGGGTGTGCAAGTAGTGTTCACATTGCCTTGAACACCACTCATGGACCTACTTGAACACCTTAGTATCCTTTTATATAGAAAGTTCTAGTCAAATACATCTCAATATGATTGATATGAATTCACTATTACGAGAAAATCTTGAACATGGACCTTAATGGTGTAAATGCTTTAAAATGAGCCTATTTTGATATTGTGGCTAACTATTCATGATTTCAGATACTGCCACAAACAGGGAGCTAGTCAAAACTCAGAATAGTCAGAGGGAAGCAACTGGAGCACTTTAAATTAGGGTTTTTCTAAATGGGTACTCAGGCCTCGGTGTATGCAGCGAGGGTAGTGAGCGAGGAGGTTAGCTGAGAAGCACTTGAGGACAAAAATTTGAATTGGTTCCAGCTCACCAAGTAGGGTCCACAAACCAACATCTTTTGCTAAAATCTAGGGATGGTCAAAGTTGGACATATCCAACGGCTGAGATCAGTCAAGGATTCAAAATATTGATCAAGACCCATTCATGGATTTTTTGGGGTTTGTACAAAGTTTGCACACCCGGAAATTATCAAGGATTTTATGGGGTTTGTACAAACTTTGCACAATACCGAAAATGATCAAGGAAAGGATCTAAGCATATACAATCAAGAAAATAGTTTTGTGAATTTTGCACAAAATATGTACACCCGGGAATTATCAAACCCCGGGTTTACATCCAAATCTATTCAGTTCACACATAAGTCTATTTAGAAGTCAATCCAACCGTTGGAGCATCTCCCATTCAGTCAAAGAATATGACCGTTGGGAGTGAAAGAAGACTATTGACTCTCTCCTTCTTTTCGTCGAGACCAAGACAAGTGTGAGGTCGTTTTCTCCTTTCTCCCATCCCAAAACCTACACGCTCCTCTCTTCAGTTTGGATGGTTGGATTTAGTTCAGATTAATTGTATTTGTAAGCCTATAAATAGGCATCTTCTTCTTGTAGAATTAACACAGAAAATCCATTTAATTAAAATCAGTTCATCATCTCTCTCACATTTCTCTTTCTCTCTTTCATTTCTGCAAAACTCTGCACAAATGTGTTCAGATTTTCACCAATATCTTTTCTTTAATCTCAAATTCTAAAATGGTATCAGAGCATTAAGCTCTTGTCATGAATCTTTACATCTAATCTTCAAATCTTCAATCTCTATTCTCTTATTCTCTCATTCTCTCTCCTAAAATCTCTAATTCTCTCTCCTAAAATCTCTGATTCTCTCTCCTAAAATCTCTCTTTTCCGCTAGCTTACTCTAAGTTCTTCTTATACTTTCTCTCCTGAAAATCTCTATGGATCCCAAAACAATGGCAATTCTTGTGGTCCTTAAAGGACAGAACTATGTTTTGTGGTCAAGATCTGCAAAAATGGTCATATGTAGTCGAGGCTTGTGGAGCCATGTGGTATCTCCTCCTCCTCCACAAGATGAAAAGGTTGAAGGAAGCAAGTGAAATGCACTTGTTGAAGATGGGAAATGGTACAGAGAAGACCAAATGGTCTTGGCCATTCTCACTTCCTCTATTGAGTCACACATTCAAGCTTCTTACCCATTCTGTGATACCGCAAAGGAGTTGTGGGACAGCTTGCCGAAAGTGTTTGGAAACATCACCAACACTACTCGGGTTTTCGAAATAAATAAAGAGCTATGGAACCTTACCCAAGAAGACATGGAGTTCAATGACTTCTATGGAAAAAGGGCAGCAATTTGGGCGGAGCTTGACATCTTGCAACCAATCACCACGGAACTTGTGACTCTCAATGAAAGAAGAGAACAAGACAAGGTGTTAGGATTGCTTGCAGGTCTCACTCCTATTTACAATGACCTCATCAAGCACATCCTAAGGGCAGATAAGTTTCCCACTATGGATGAGGCATATGCTCAAATCCAAAAGGAACAAAGAAATCTTGGTTTGGTCGGTGGTAGGAAGGAGCTTCCCACAGCTAACAAGGCATTCTACAAGAAGGATGACAAGAAGAGGCCAATGTGTGACCATTGCACGCAAGCTAAGGGAGAAATTAGGAGAAACTGTGGCTGAAGTGCTAAGCAAAGAAGACAAAGCTTCTACACCAAATCGCACCAAAATTGATAAGAGCCACATTGAAGTATTTTCAAGAAGTGCAAAGAAGAAGACAAGGGACTCGGACCAAAATCAAGACCAAGACTTCAAGATCTTCAAGACATTCAAGATGCTGAGCAAGAGGATCAAGAACCGTCAAGAATTGAGTTTCAAGCAACCTACAAGGCTTGGCCTTTCATTTGGACCAACAAGGTATGTTGTACTTATATTATGAATGTCTTTGCAGGTCCATCAAGCCCAATGGCTCCAGCCTCTTAGATTAGAGAGTCTTAGAGTCCATAGGCTTTTAAATTTCGTCTAATAAAAGGTCAAGGCTTCAGCTTGTGAAGCATGACCATCTGAACACTAAGTAGTTTCCGCAATTTTTTTTTGTTTTGTTTCTTGTTGCTTGTTATTGGGCTGCGACCCATATTTGTTCTTATTTCTTTTTAGCTTTGAGTCGGCCCTTTAGGGCTCGCTGATAGGACCATTATATAAGGTATCCTTGCAGCCGTGTATTCATTTTTAACCTATTATCAATAAAGTCGAACTTTCTTCTAACACAAACCCTAGCCGTGAGAGTGCTTTGCCGCTTGCCTAGAGCTTCAGTCCACACCAAGTGATCTCGTGAGGATTCCCCTTGATCAGAACTGTGTCCGAGTATATCAAGAAGCCTCCATTCTTCTTGTGGATCATTCTTCAATCCACCAACTTTTGCACCACATCTACATCTTAGCAAAGGAAACACTTCGGTTTTCCTTTGGTTGAGATTCGTTCAAAATAACCTTAGAGAAGCACCTTGACGCGCGCATCATTTTGGTATCAGAGCCAAAGGTTTCCTAGAAGGTTGTATCTATCCTTGTCTTTCGTTTTTGCTTTGTTTTATTTGCTTAAATACTTATCGCTATAGCATAGGTTGTTAAATTAGAGTTTCCGGCTTGTGTGAACCATTATTTGCTTAGATCCCAGTTCGAACTTGATTGTATCAACTAGGGTTCTTAGTTTATACTTGTAGAAGACAAGTAATCGGTTGTTTGATCTGCAGAACTCGTGTAGCTTGATAAAAATTGTAGAAGACAAGTAATCGGTTGTTTGATCGCTGCCTTTGTTGAAGTTCCACATTACTTCCCACAAATTGTTCAGCTCTACTAGCATCATCACGTGGTGTCTCAGCATTCCTTACAGT
>OVBA01008725.1:0-11904 GCA_900406435.1 Lepidium aucheri
TGTCTTATATATAAAACAAATATACTTATTTTTAATAATTAATACTTATAACCAAAATATATATACATATTCTAATAAATATATTTATTAAAATTTTGATTGTATATATAATTTATAAGATATATAATGTCTTTTATATATAACAAATATTATTAATTTTTGATAACTAATACTTACAATCAAAAATAATATTTTAAAAAAATATTATTACTTACGTATAAGATATATATTTTTAAGTCGTCTTTCAAGTAATTCAGGGTAATCAACCAATTTTAATCCGAACACATAATCTGGTAGATGATCTATTGGCAGTGGTTGTNAAGAGAACTTGAAGTTATGAGTAAAAGTACGGTAAGTTCGAGTTGTAGAAGAAACTTTTAGGTTTGTAATGATTTTAGTACTTCATTGTTTAATAAATTTTTTGAATTTAGAAACCAAATCATTCTTNTCAAATCATTCTTTTTTACATTAGAGCAAATTTTCTCACCCTAAAATATGTTTTTTTTGATAAAAAAATCATATATCATAGAGTTTTTTTTGTAGTGGTCCCACCATGTGGGCCCCAGATCCCACATGGACTATTTTGTTTCTACTGGAGCTTTTTGGGGCTATTTTGTTCTCACCCTAAAATATATACATATCAATTAATTAGAATATATTTTAAATTATTATAAAGGTATTCACATAGATAAATTATTAATAATGTACCTTAAAATCATAAAAAACCATATAAATCGTTTGAACATGTACTTAAGTGTATATTTTCTAGAGTTTTAGAATTTTAACTTTAATCCTCCATGTATATTTGTTGGGTTTCAACGAAAAATTTTCAGAGAAATATACGCTAAAGAAAAAGAAAAATTGAGAGAAATATAACCAAAAAATCTTAATTGGTTAAAGATTTTTTCTTAAAACCTTTGAAAATAAAATTTTATTTGGTTAGAAATTTTATTTTAAACAAATAAAAATAAAATCTTAATTGGTTAAAGTTTCCTTTTTAACAAACAAAATTCAAATCTTAGTTGGTATGATATTTTTAAAAAAATTAACAAAAGTCAAATCTTAAGTGGTTTTTTCTTTTTAATTGTATGTTTTTATTGAAATCCATTAAAAACAAATAATTCGTTCGTAAAAATAATCTTATATAATCAAAAAATAACTTAATTAGTTTAAACAAGTTAACCAATCAAAACAAATTTAGGTGCTTTAAATTTAATTATTGAATTAAATATAAAATATTTTGTTAATTATTGAATTAATTTTATTATTCTAATTTAACAAACAAAATCTTTTTAATTAAGAATCTTATCATAATCTTAACTAACTTATTTTGTTAAAATAACTATAACTAACAAAATCAAATTAAAGTTCAAAAAGTAATCAAATCATAAACAAAATCTCTATTAAAGAAATTTAAAAAATTATTGCTACGAAGAGATAAAGATAAGACCAAATCATGTGATAAATTATCTAAAAAATGTTATTCAGACAATTTAATTAGTTGAAATAAATCTACAAATTAAAAAAATCTAAAATTTAAAATCTCTATTATTTTATTCGGAAACTCTTATTGTTACAATTTTATTATAATAGAAATATAAGTTCAAAATATTTTTATATTAAAATTAAAACAAATTGGTACTATTATGTAGATGAAGATATTATTAAGAATTAGTTATAAAAATTTATTAAATATTATCAAGAGATAATTTTTTATTTATTATAAAATATATGAATTTGTTAACGTTACAATTTTATTACATATAGAGATTTTGATTAGGAATATCTCAATACAATATTTCTGGTTGTTTTTTATTGCGTTGACCAATAATATTTAAATTAAGTTTCTTATTAAAATCCAAACACTTATTTGTTAGAACAAACAAAATCGTATTAAGGTTCTTATCAAAATCTGAACAAAAGATTTATTTAAAAAAACTAATGAAAATCAAATCTTAATTGGTTAAAGATTTCTTTTTAAAACCAGCAAAAATTAAATTTTAATTGGTCTTTCTAAACCAACAAAAATCAAATCTTAATTGGTTAAAATTTTATTTTTAACAAACAAAATTCAAATCTTAATTGGTTAGAGATTTTTTTTAAACCAACGAAAATTATATCTTAAATGACTAAATAGATGTTTTGGTAATTGTGATATTCAAATCTTAATTTCGAATCTTTTGAGAATTATGATAATTGTCCTAGGTGGGTCGGATCTTAAATAGATGTTGTTTATTAGTTTTCTTATTACAATTAGGAGGATTGTTTTTAATAAATATCGATGAGGATAAGGATATAATTATGATAATCTCGTAGGATTTATAATTAATTAATTAATAATATTTAATCAAGATAATAATAATTAATTAATTAGTTATAGAATCTTATCAGAATATAATTGTGTGACAAATATTATGTGATAATATTTCCTAGTAACAATACAACCTAGTCCAAAACAGACAATATAACACAGTATTTAAGTTAATGCTATGCTTATGCTATGCTTTTATTATATAAGAGATATATAGTAAAACGCTACGAAAGATCCAGACATGTATGATCTAGTGGTAGTATCTGAATTTGAAAAAATAGTAAAATAATATCTTGGATTCGAGTGCTTGTAGAAATAAAATCACACTTGCGTATAGTATTAGGAATATTCACATGACTCTCACAATTATGGGATTAATCGGATTTCGGGTTTTATATACTCGTTGAACCGGTTGAAAAAAGTTCATGTGCTAATTTGAAACTCTTATTGCACATAGTATTCATGATGTTTCTACTAAACCATATCACTCGAGTTATCAAAAAAAAGTTGTAAGAGAGTTCCAAAGAATGAAAAAAAAAATTTACAACAAAAACAGAAAATATTTTTTGCGACTGATAATTCAGAATTGTTGGAAATTGTATCAATACTTGACTCCTGACCATAGTTTTCCTTTTCTGTGGATGAATATTTTTACATTATAGAGGGTTCTTTAGTTCGCAAACTATAGCTCAGAAACTAAATTTTCAAGTTTAGTTTTTTTGGCTCATAGTACTAAACTTGTTTTTGCCATATGTTAACGTATCAAACTGTAATCCTCTCTAGCTTTTGAGGCTCTTAGAAGTGTCCCATAAAAATAATGCTGCATCATTCCCTCATTTAAGGCTTTAAGAGCATGCTTAATGGTGATACACCAAAAATTCTCTAATTAATTGTTTAATAATAAATTTAATATTAATTTATTATTTTAGACTCAACTAGTTTCTCAAAAAGTAGGTGGCTCAGTTAACTTGCCCCTGATCTAGGTAGGCACCAGGTGGAGGTTCAAATTCCGCCAGCTCCAGTGAGAATATTTTGGCTATGGATCGGGTCTTTGTCGATCCCACTAATATAATGAATGAGTAAGGTTGACAAAAAGAAAAAACTCAACTTGTTTTGACAAATTTTTATGGTTTTAATAGTGAGACTCAAAAAATTTAAGCCAACGAAATCGAAAACAAAATCGAAAGATTTTATAACTTTTTTATGAGTTTTAATAAGTTATAAACTTATAAGTTTTTTATAAGATTTTATAAGCTTTTTATAACCTTTTATAAATTTTCCAAAACTATATCTGAAAAAAAAAATCGTTTTCTTTCTTGAAAAACATTACTCAACGTAGAAGCACATAATCTCACCACGTGTCTCTTTGAGACGTTTCATTTCTTTAGTCTGTGGAGACGGATCAAAGCATAAAGTGTTCAATTAAATAATTTTTTTTTTTCATTTATTTTTAATTATGTGATACTCTCATCATTTCACCATTAAACATGTTCGGAAGTGGAGACTCCACTAATCGATTTTCCTGCGTGCGTTCTTTTGCATTATATATTGCTCATTATTTATTATTAAAACATTGGCGAATAAGGTTAAATAATATTTTAATTAAACAGCGTACCGATGATTGCGTTGGAGGAGAAATAATGGTCATCAAGAAGAATAATTATATATCTATTGATTATTACAAAAATTTGTAGGCTTCACTGATTGCAACAATGGCACATGAGGTGATTCTTTGAGTTTCTGACCAAGCATGTTTGGAATGAGGAAGATGATTGCATTAGAGGAGCAAGGTGTGAAGTACGAGTTTAAAGAAGAGGATCTCAATAACAAGAGTCCTTTGCTTCTAGAAATGAATCCAATTCACAAAAAGATTCCGGTTCACATTCACAATGGTAAACCGGTTTGTGAATCCATCATTAAGCTTCAATACATAGACGAGGTTTGGTCTAACAACAACACATTTCTCCCTTCTAATCCTTACCAAAGAGCTCAAACCTTATTTTGGGCTGATTTCATTGACAAGAAGGTAACAATTTAACATCAAACTTTAATATTATTGTTTGTACATTATTAGTGGTGGGTCTGAAAGACCTCAATGGAATCGCGAGCCATAATTTTCATAATGAATCTCGCCATATCCAAAGAAAGGGTGAAAGAAAAGAAGATCTTCTGTATTTAGTGCACTCAGAGTATAAAAAGAGAGGAAGAAGCATAGAGAAAGATTATCGAATACAAGAGCTAAGAACCTATTTCAAAGAATATACTAGGTAGAATCGAGAATAGCTAGGTTTCTTAGACTACCTCCAACAAGGAATATTAGGAGGGGTTCTTAATATTTTAAAATCTTAAGAAAATAGAAAAGTGTGAGAGAGAATAATTTGGGGTTCTTATTTAAGAACTTTAAGAAATTCATTTTAATTTTTAAAAAAAAAGATTAAACAAAAAAATAAATTTTGGTTAAAATATTATTATTTTATGATAAGAACATTTAATTAGTATTCTCATGGTTGGAGATGCTCTTAGTGACTAGATCTCTTTCTTTTCGTCAAACATTATTATTGTTAGTTTCCGCATTAACACATATGTGATTATATATATTTCTTGTGCCACAATGATCAGTTGTATGTTTGTGGGAGAAAGACTTGGTCAACGAAAGCTGAGGAGCAAGAAGCAGCCACAAAGGAGTACATTGAATTACTTAAGAGTCTTCAGTCTGAGCTTGGAGATAAACCTCACTTTGGAGGTGACAAATTTGGGTTTTTAGACATTGTCTTGATTGGATTCTATAGTTGGTTTCCTTCATACCAGAAGTTTTGTTTTTAACGGTACGTGAATTCAAAATAATACATTACTATCTTCACAAATTCCAATATAATAATATGAAATCTTAAGTTTGATGTTTGGTCTAAAAGTCAACAATATGATTCATAATTTTTTTTGTCAACGGCAATATATAGATAGCGATTTCCAAATATTAAAGAATTACAACAATAAAGTAATGAGCGAGAGAATTAACTTTATGATTTAAAGATTTAAGAATAACAAAAAGAAAAATGATTCGAAACAAAGAACTTAGCTTCTTATTTGTAATTTAACGGTGTCTATTTATTTTATTTTATTTTGATCCGATTGTAAAATGGAAATTTTGTTATGTAGTGACTAGTGTACGTGTATAAGCGAGAAAAAAAAAGAACAGATTTTTAATTTAGAAGTTATAGGGATTGTGGGATTTAACTATTAAGCAAGAGATAATCTATATATTATATAGTACAAAACCCGACGTAGCTCGGTATAATCCTTGCTATTGTATAATTTTCAATAACATATAAACCAAAAAGTATAATGACGTAAGCAGTGGTTTAAGCAAAATCCATCAAAGAAGAGATCTCGACCTCAATAATGGCGGATGAAGTGATCCTTCTAGATTTCTGGCCGAGTGTATTTGGAGTGAGAGCCAGGATTGCTCTAAGAAAGAAAGGAGTTGAGTTTGAGTACAGAGAAGAGAATCTAAGAGATAAGAGTCCTTTGCTTCTTGAGATGAATCCGGTTCACAAGAAAATTCCAGTTCTCATTCACAATGGTAAACCGGTTTGTGAATCCATGAACGTAGTCCAGTACATCGACGAGGTTTGGTCTGAAAAAAACTCATTCCTCCCTTCTGATCCTTATGAGAGAGCTCAAGCCAGATTCTGGGTTAATTTCATTGACACCAAGGTCACAATCAAACTCTCTCTTTGCGGTTTTGTTTCTAGAATACGAAAAATTATGGGTTTCTATATCAGAACTAATTAATTGATTGACCCTAGTAGGCCTAGGCATAATTCCCGAACCGAGCAAAAAATCATGAATCCGAACCGATATTCTTGAAACCGATTCCAAACCGATATATAAAATTATTCAAATGAAATGAAACCTTCATTACTGAATTAACTTTTTCCAAATCGAGCCGAACCTAAATTATAAAAAACCGAATAAAATTAACAGATATTTATGAAAATAATTAATATATAAAAATATGCCTTTACTATATGAAAATAACAAAATCTTTAAATAAAATTAATTAATTATTTTTGTTTTATTTACATTTTATTGTTGAAAACTTAATAAAAATATAATATGATCATAAATATAACTTATTTTCGGACCTGAACCTAAAACCGAACCAAATATACATTATTTATCATTCGGCTATTTTTTTTTCTAAATTACAAAACTTCCCAAACCCAAAATTTCCGAACCGAACCCAAACTATTTACCGAAATGCCCAGGCCTAAACCCTAGGATCATATAAATATTATGTTAGAATGATTCTAATTTCCAGAATATTAATCATATTATAACATGTTCTCTCAAAATGTATTGTGGTATAATTTACATTTCTAATTACCACAACAGAATCCTATTGGGAATAACCTTGGACTTTGACACTATAATATATTATAAGATTCTAACTCAAAATCAATTGTTAATAAGCGAATGAACCTTAGATCAATTTTAAAATCTAACTTTAAATATCAATCACATTCTAGCCGACTAATAATCGAGAATATTTTGAATTTTATCTGTGAAATGGAGCAGTTTTTAGAGGCAGCAGATACGCTTTGGCAAACGAAAGGAGAAGTACAAGAGACAGCCAAGAAAGATTTTATTGAAGCACTCAAGACTCTTCAATCTGAGCTTGGAGACAAGCCTTACTTTGGTGGAGAAAACTTCGGGTTTGTAGACATTGCCATGACTGGATACTACATGTGGTTTGAAGCATTTGAGAAATTAGGTAACTTCACCATCGAACCAGAGTGGGCCAAAGTGATGGCTTCAGCTAAGAGGTGTCTACAGAGAGAGAGTGTGGCTAAGTCCATTCATGACATTGAGAAGATCCTTGCATTGGCCTATAAGATTAGAAAGATATATGGTGTTTAAAATTCTTCTCAACTCCTTCTCACGTTTCTATGTACTAGCTATGTATTATATTTTCTTTCTATTTTGACCAAAGAATATTTATTTCTTATTACTCAACATTATGGTTCCATCTTTTGTAAAATTTGATTGAAATTGAGAATTAGAATATATTTGAACTACTTAAGATTCTTCAATCTGTGCTCGGAGATAAAGCTTGTTTTGGCAGCCATAATTTTGAACCCGAGTGTTCGAAACTGATGCCTTAGAGAAAAATATGTGTGGAAACAGAAAGTGTTAGCTAAGTCTAGAGCCGGTAACAATGATAAAGGTCTTAAGAGTATTTCCAGAGGTTTAGAAACTTTTAAGAGTTTTTTTTTTTTCTTTTTCAATCTTATTATAATTGGATCGATAAGTCTCAATCCATAACCAAAATCCATATTTTAAATTTTTCTTGTATTCCTTCTCCTTGTAAGAAGACTTGAATCTGAGTGTCCGAGGATTTGTAAAGTGGCAGTATCACTGTTTGAAAAATTATGTTCAATAAATAGATACATGTGACTAAGAGAGGTTCTTATTTAAGAACCATGAGTTCTTGTCTTCCACGTTTAAGAACCAATCATATTCTCTCTTATTTTTTGTAAGTTTTTTTTGTTTAATGTTACGAACCTCTTTTAAAATCTTTTGGTTGAGGTAGTCTAAAGAAAATATTGTATAATTTTACAGTAAGATAAACAAAAAAAGTATAATGACGTAAGCAGTGGCCTAAGCATTTTCGAAACTCCATTAAAGAACATCTCGAATTGAACAACATTGAGTTGACTTGTTCAATCTCTGCATTTGCTTGCTACGTGGCTAGTTTATAAAACTCAGTTAAATGTTAATGTTTCTTTATGGTCAATAATCTCTACATCATCAGATACAATTTTTTTATATAAAACGACTATATTATCCAATTAAGAATTGGCAAGATCCATCAAAGAAGAGAGATCATTCTTCAATACTCAGAACTCAATAATGGCGGATGAAGTGATCCTTCTAGATTTCTGGCTAAGTGTATTTGGAGTGAGAGCGAGGATTGCACTAAGAGAGAAAGGAGTTGAGTTTGAGTACAGAGAAGAGAATCTGAGAGACAAAAGTCCTTTGCTTCTTGAGATGAATCCAATTCACAAGAAGATTCCGGTTCTTATCCACAATGGTAAACCGGTTTGTGAATCCATGAACGTAGTTCAGTACATAGATGAGGTCTGGTCTGACAAAAATCCATTTCTTCCTTCTGATCCTTACCAGAGAGCTCAAGCCAGATTTTGGGTTGATTTTATCGACACAAAGGTAACAATTAAAACTCTCTGTTTATGATTTTGTTTGTAGAGTAATAATTGAGGAGATGCAGAGAAGATCATCAAATACTAGAGCTAAAAACTAACAGCAAAAAACGAGCTAGTTAGAATCGAGAACAGCTCGGCTCTTTAACGATTAGATATCGTTTTTTTTCATTTGATCTTCGTGTTGTTAGTTTACGCATTAACAATGAATGATTTGGGTTTGATCTGTGAAATGGAGCAGTTTTTAGAGTCAGCAGATAAACTTTGGCAAACGAAAGGAGAAGTACAAGAGACAGCCACGAAAGGTTATATTGAAGCACTCAAGATTCTTGAATCTGAACTTGGAGACAAACCTTACTTTGGTGGAGATAACTTCGGGTTCGTAGACATTGCCATGACTGGATATTACATGTGGTTCGAAGCATCAGAGAAATTAGGTAACTTCAGCATTGAACCAGAGTGTCCCAAATTGATGGCTTCAGCCAAAAGGTGTCTGGAGAGAGAGAGTGTGGCTAAGTCCATTCATGGTACTGAGACGATCCTTGCGTGGGCCTATAAGATTAGAAAGAGTTATGGTATCTAAAACTCTTATTGATTTCTTCTCACATTTCTATGTTCTCTATTTTCTTTAGGTCTATTTTGGTTATGTTTGTATCTTGTTCCTTGACAGTCAAAAATATGGTTTGATCTTTTGATAAAGTTGATTGAATTGGAGAATACGAATATCTTTCCTTTATTTTACGGGAGGTTCCAACTTCTAGAGTATTGCCGACTCTAACTAGTAGGAACTCTGCATCGTCCTCTACAGAAGATCAGAGTCTCCGACATTGAAAGTCAATGTGTCATATCCTTTCACCGTACATACCATTAGGGGACGGAGAAATCCAGTTGAAATTTCCTCCCAAACAAATTGAACTTGTATCCTCGCCAAGCTAATCAATAAATTCAAACCAACAATAAAAGATATTTTTTTAGATCGTCACCAATAGTCTCATGCATAAAAATCAGAACTAAAAAATTGAATCGAACAGATATAGATATATAAATAAAGTCAAGTAATCGAACGATTTCATAATTTTAGTAATTTCGGTTTACAGTTTGGTATGATTAAAAAGTGAGAATTGAGAGTAATCATATAAGAACCGAATCAAACTACCAAGAAACAGATGACTCAGTTGGTTTCTCCAAATCTAGCTAAGTACTAGGTATTGAGTTTGAATCTCACCCGCATAATATTTAGGTTATGGATTGGACATTATCAAACTTATACTAATTAACTAATTATACAAACAATACCTAATAACCTAATATAGTATTCACTCCAAACCTAAGCCGATTTGATTAGTTATTTTTGATCATACTTTGTAAGTAATTAGATTATTTCATATGTTTGCTTACTTTGAAGTTGACTCGGAGGTGATTTTAGGGTAGGTTTTGGTTTTTGTTAGCCAATCATTTTTTTTGTCACTATTGGGCCACAACTGGTCAGTCTATTAGTCAAGTTCCTACATAATATAAACGTTGTGACTCGATCTTTGAATATGCAAGTCCGCATGCTTTTAATGAATTTATCATTTGCGACTAGGTTAAATACCACTTAGAGCCAATCATGTTTTTAGAAAATACAGTTTTTATAAAATTTGAAACTGTTTGTGTTACAAATTGTCATTCACGTTTTTAGTTTTTTAGTTTTTTTATATATAAATTGCAAAAAAAAAAGAAAATTAGTTTTTAGGAAACTAACATTATTTTTTCGAAAAACAAAAACAATTTTTTTGGATTTTAAATTCAAAAATTATAATCTAAAACCAAAATTAGAATCTAAAATCTGAAAACTAAAATCTAGAAACCAAAAACTAGAAACAAAAACCAAAAACTAATGATCTATTTGTAGCTTTTATAGCTACAAGTTAACATTAGACCTGAACTATGTAGAGAAATTCACAAAACTAGCACAAATTTCTTTTATAATTAGGCAAATAACATAAAACCTTAAAAACATTAATACATATTTTATATAATATTTGCTATTATATATTTTCATTTAAATTTATTTTTCCTTTTTCTTCACTCTTCTCTCTTCTCTTAATTCGATTTTCAATATAATTTTTAATAAAAAAAATTAAAATTAAAATTCTTTTCAAAAAACATAGATTTTTTCCACACATTGTAATAAAATAAAATAAAAATTAGAATTGAACAAATCTTTTGATAAAAAATAATATATTATTAAATAATTTTGAATAAAAAACTAATATATAGAATATTTATTTTCTTATAAAACCATCATTTATACATATTTTTAGAAAAATCTTATTAACTTTAATTTATTTGTTTTTCTCTTACTTCTACTTCTTTTCTTATTCCCCTTCTACATTCTCATTATCTTTTTCTTCCTCATTCTCCCATTATTTTTTCGTCTTTTTCATTCTCATTTGATTTCCCATTATCTTTTTTTTCTTTTTCTCCGTTTCCTCATCTTTATATATCATATAGATGAATAATTTTTATTATTATATATTATATGTTCTATATTAATAGTAACTGAATATAGACCAGTGTGATATACAGGTTTTATGAAATTTATATATATATATATATATATATATATTGTATTTTAGATAATATATAAAATCTCTATTGATTACAAATTTTTGAAAATCAAATTTATATAACCTAATTTGAAACCCAATTTTATATAACATGATACTGCAAAATTTTGAATCATTGGATTCGACATGTGGAATAATCTCGTTAATTAGAAACTATTAAACTCCAATTTAATATAATATGATTATATACCATATTGTATAGTAATACTGTAGCAAATAGATTTCTTCAAGTATCTTTCATCCACATAAGTTCTCTATTTTTGTTTTTAATTTTGATTACAATTAGTTAAAAGGTTAAACTTGTAAATAGTTAGAGTTTTATACTATTTTCTTAATTATCTTAATACATATACTATTTTCTCAATTAATTTAGATTTTGAGCTATTTGTCAAATTCTCTCAACTATTTAAGAGCTAATGTTATACTCCCTCTATTTCATAATATAAGTTGTTTTAGAAGGTTTTTTTGTTTCAAAATATAAGTTGTTTTACAAAACCAAGACAAAAAGTAAACTAAAAGTTAAATTAAACTATTTTTTATTAAAAAAATTATTCTTCTTTCCTTTTTTTAATTAAATGTTGAGATAAAGTGATGATCTTTTTATTGAGAAAACAAAAAGCAAAAAATTTCTTAATAGATGTGCATTCAAGCAAAACAACTTATAAAAAGAAACGGAGGGAGTATTAGATATACTAGATGGTGTCCCGTGCTAGGGCTGGGATTAATATTTGCTATTCGCGAGTATTCGTAATCGTATTCG
>OVBA01008726.1:0-11901 GCA_900406435.1 Lepidium aucheri
ATAGTCTTCAATGTCTTAAAACTCAAGTGTCCAAGTCGTGCATGCCATCTCTAAGAATCCTCATTGATTTGTGTATTCAAACAGATTGGTTTACCGATCTCTAGCTTAATCTTATACAATCTGTTTGATGATCTAGTAACCCTAAGTAGTAACCTTCCACTCGGATCATACATTGCCAAAAANTCCACTCGGATCATACATTGCCAAAAACTCTTGTTCCATTTTGATCTTACATCCAGCTTCGGTAGCTTGTCCTAGACTCAGTATATTGCTCTTTAGCTCGGGGATGAAGTAAATATCAGTCATGAGTTTTTGCTCTCTATTCTTTGCTTGGAAAAGTATTGATCCTTTTCCTTTGATTTTAACACATGAGCCATCACCAAACTTGACTTTCCCTTTGATCCTTGTGTTTATCTCAGAGAAAAACCTTTTATCTCCAGTCATACGGTTACTAGCACCATTATCCAAGTACCAAAACCCTTCTTCTTTGTCTTTGTTTTGATACTTCTTCGGATCAACATTCTCTTCATTGAGGTATATGACTTCATGCATATACATTGTCTCCTCTGATTCATCTGCTTCGGATTCAACTTCTTCTTCCACTTTTTTGATTTCTTCCATCTTCGTTTTCTTTCAGGACATACGGAAGCAAAGTGTCCTTTCTTGTCACACCGAAAGCATATGATATTAGACCTATCCTTTTTATCTTTGCTTTTCTCTTTCGAGCTCGAACCAGCTCTACCTTTTCCTTGATTATTTATTTGCCCTCTTGAACTATCATTCTCGGTATTCAAATACAAGAGATTGTATTGAGACTCATCCTTGCTTTCTTCGTCCGCAATTCTCTCTTTGTAGGCTTTTAGTCTCTCTACAATGTCTTCGAAACCAGTCTTGTTCAAATCCAATACTTGTTCTAATGAGGCTTTCATGTGTATAAACTTGTTTCTCGGTAAACCATTGAGAAACTTCTTTACCAATTTAAGGTCTTTGAGTGTTTGACCTAGAGCTGCAGCTTTTGATGCAATTTCCTTCATCCTTCCTGGAAAAAGCATCAATGTCTTCGGTCTCTTTCATTCGTACTCTATCAAACTCGGACATGAGAGTTTGTAGCCTTGCTTCTTTGACTCTTTCTGCTCCAAGATTCATTGCCTTGATTGCTTCCCATAAGCCTTTAGGTGAATCTTGTTCTCCAATTTGCAAGATCAAATTTTCTGGAATAGATTGGAATAAAAGTGCTGTCGCTAAATGATTTTTTTCTTCTAAATTTGAGCCAACATCAATTGTATCCCAGACTTTGTGCACTTGAAGAAGCACATTCATCTTCATGGCCCACACCGTGTAATTTGTGGATGATAGCATAGGACACATTATCGAAGATGGGACTGAATCTTTCTTCACAGATTTCACGTCGTCTCCCATTGTTTGTGATTAAGCTAATCATGATTTCACACGTCCAAAGCTTCGAACCTTAAGCTATGATACCAAATAAGGTGATCTTAAGAACAATTTTTTGTGTAAACTCTCTTATTATTGCTTAGAAACTTCTCAAAACTAAACAACAATAAGTTTGAATTGCTCTCAACTCATAAAATCACACACTCGATTTCTATGAGTATTTATAGAGAACTTGCTCCATTAAATTCTCTAAAACTCTAATCTTATCCTAATAGATTCATCCTTATCTAAATCTAACTAGAATCTTCTTTGAGCATATCTTATCTCTAAACTTCCTTTTTTAGAGATATCTTCTTTGAGCTTATCTTATCTCTAAATTTTCTTTTATTAGAGTGTCTTAAGCTCCAAGCTATTGAAGCTTATCCAACATTATGTTGCTACTGAGCTAGCCGATTCAGTTACGAAGGATAATAGGCATCAATCATATATTACGAGGTGTGAACCTGCGCTATGCTGCGGTTATGATTTTGATTTATGGATTTGAAAACGGTGTGGGTACAAACAATGTTAAATTGTATGTTGTCGGTATATTTTATGTCAATCGGTATGTTTTTATGTTTTTAAATGTTTTTGTTTGATTTGTTTGCTTGATGTTTTATAGTAAATATAAAATTGTTTGGAGGATGAGCATTTTTTCGCCGTAGATTTCAAAATGGCTCTAAATAAATTGGTTTGTGTAATCGTTCATCACTATGTAATTGTGTAAGTGGAGAGCATTGGTTGTTTACAAGGTTTTGCACATTCTGTACATAATCTGAAAGCAAAAAATAATTAGTAATTAGTTTGCCGTATTTGATTGACAAATGTACATGGTTTTATAAATGTAAATTGGTTAGAAATCGTTGGTTGGATATGGTGTTTACCATGGAGGGTATGAGGATTACGATTGTCCTTATTGGAGGGATTGGTGTTCTTTATTTGTGTCTGCAATATTGAATAACAAGTGTGGTTGTTATTTTAACAGCACGAGATTTTGTACTTTTATATACATATTAAATTTTGATTATGGGTAAGTATTAATTGTGTTTGAAATTACCTTTGTTGTGGTTGTGAATGTTGTTAAAAATCTCTTTGTAGACGATATTTTTGATTGTTCCCTCCTTCTCTTTTTCCTTTGTGTTACTCCAAATTTGTAATCCTTTTTTTGATGTAACTCGAGATAAAGCAACATAGATCTGGCCATGACTAAATACAGGCTTCGGTAGATATATGCCGACATTTTCTAAACTTTGTCCTTGACTTTTGTTTATTGTCATTGCGTAACAAACCCTCACTGGAAATTGTCGTCTCCGCATTTTATATGGGCAATCTGTATCTTCTGTGGTCATAATGATCCTTGGTATGAGCACTTTTTTGCCAACATGGCTACCAATTAGCACCTCTGCTTCGTGTACCTTTTCTCCTAGACAAGTTATCAGCAATCTTGTCCCGTTACACAAACCTTCTTTTTGGTTTAGACTTCTTAGCAAAATGATTGGTATGTGCTGCTTTAAAGATAGACGATGATTTGGTAATCCAGAGCACTTAAGTGCATTTAGGTACTCTGTAGTGTATAAAAGATTAACTCTATCAAGTTCTTTGTCATCATTGGCGATACTATCAGCACTCAGATACTCTTTCATGTGACCCCCAATTTTTGTTAAGAAGAAATCATTTAACTCATCCACAGTTTCGTTCCTTGGTGTGAGGATTTCACGAGATCGTAAATATCCACGGTCTTGAAAACATTCTTGAAGATTTGGAAATGTTGCTTTTTGTAGGTGTTCCATAGGCTTTTCTCCTTTTTGCAAGAGTAATGTTTTGTCGATCTTTATGTAGTCATTTTCTTCACAAGCTTCAAGATTTTCAGCCTCACCGTTCCCGACTTGCAATATCCATGTTGCAAAGTCTTTTTCCTCTTGGTTTACTCTCATATTCTTGGTGAGGGTGCCAATGGAACAATTTTTCCATACAGAAGACCTATTAAGTGTGGCTTAAACTGTATCTTGTTGGCTTCCTTTTGCGATGACTGGTAATATTTGTCAAAAATCTCCACCTAATAGAATTATTTTCCCACCAAATTGTTTTTCTGCAGCATTTGGGTCGTTTGAGCTCATGATATCTCTTAATGTTCTATCTAATGCTTCGAAAGTGTGACATTGTGCCATAGGGGCTTCGTCCCAGATAATTAGGTCAGCCTTTTCCATTAATTCTGCAAGCATTGTTCGTGGTTTGATATCACACATGGAAGCTTTGTGGAGATTTATAGGTATCTTAAATCTTGAATGAGCTGTTCTTCCCCCTGGTAGAAGTGTTGCTGCTATTCCTGAAGTTGCAACTGGAATAACTATTTGTTTCTCAGACCTTAGCTTGGAAATTAATGTCCTATAAATATAGGTTTTCTCGGTACCACCTGGGCCGTAAACAAAAAATAGTTTTCCTTTCGAGTTGTTCACTAAATCCATAACAGTTTTGTATATATGAAGTTGCTTTTGATTCAGTTGTGAATACAACTGAAGGTGGGTAGCTTTTTCTTCTTGTGTGTTGTAGGAAAATTCTTCCCTTAACAGTGAGTTTCTTAAATCATTGAGGATATTTTTTCTGGGAGTGGCATGTCTGGAAAATCTGTTAGCGACTTATCGTGTTGGTTGAGAAGCTTTTGAATTTCCATCAATGTATATTGTGCCACCTCTTCGTCAGTTAAGTGTAAATCTTTAATGCCAAACCTTTTGCTTTGTAAATATATTATATCCTCGCTTAAACTTTTCCACTTATGTTTCCATAGTTGGAGGGGATCACTGATTTCACAAAAGAGTAGCATAACCACAAATAACTCACGTAATTGCCTCGCTGTTGCCCATACTGATGCTTCGTCCATTGCTTCATGCCATTCTTTATCTCCATGTAAGAGGCCCATAGCATAACAACTTTCCTTGAATGTTTTATATTGAATGCCACCAACGTTTTGATATCATCATAGCTTGTACAACCTTTTTTGTGAGTTACCAGCATACGTAGGTAGTAACGTTCATCTGTTGTTGGGTGCATGTTAACTATCCTTCCTATGCTTTGGCCTAACTTCCGCTTGGTCCATGTCTTATCAGTGAGATTCCACACATAATGTAAAGGAAATTGAAGGTACGTCAGGTCACGTGCAGATGGATCATTCTTATTGGTATCCATCCATTGAGTAAACATTGTCTTTGTCGTGGCTGCTTTAGTCAGAACAATATTTGGATCTTCATTTTCACCAAAGATTAAATTTTGCTCCCCTTCAAGATGTAGACTAAGTTTTTGCACAGCTGATTTTTGATGATGTATATCAAAAGCAAATATCCGCCAAGTAGCCTCACATGCTGATAAATATCAACATTCTTGGTAATTTTTGATTTCATTCAATTCTACAGTTTCTCCTGCACGAATTTGTCCTTTTTGATGATGATTGGAAAACAATGGTTGCCTTGTCAACTCCTTTGGTGATGTATTTGAAAAGATATTTAATAGCTTTTGAAGTGTTGCACCACTCAACATTAATATGCGCTTTATACTTTTTCAGTAAAGGCATATTATAGGGGACTACAAATCGGTTGTCTAGTCTTGCACCACTTTTTATTACAAATTTATCCTTATCATCTCTTCGTTGATAAGTAATATAACCGTCCTCATCTATGACTGTAGACTGAGCATATGAGCGTGGGTATTTCTTTGTACATTTTCCATTTTCCATGCAAACATTTTGAGGACGGTCGAAGCCACATGGACCATGCATCATATGTTTTTTAACCAACTCATATCCTTCTGGGTCATCTTTTTCAGTAGGTACTTCTGCTTGTATGAGTTCATCAATTTCATAAATGGTGAAATTTTGAACATCTACTTTTAACCACAGGAGGATATGTGCATGGGGTAAGCCTCTTTTTTGAAACTCAATGGTGTAGACAACTGTAATATTTGTTTTACATTTTAAGAAGTGTTAGTAGTTTTCATAGTAGAGTTTGTAATGTTTTAGGTTTTTTTTATAACCTGCTTGAAGTGGTCCGAAGAAGATTCCTTCCTTTAGATCTGATACCAAGTCATCCAATTTCATCTTAAATACACGACTGATGATATCAGGTCTTTCATTTGCTGTGTTACTGCCATAAGCTTGCAAATGGGCACCTATTTCCTCCCAACTTGGATTTGCTGTAATTGTGATAAACAGGTGTGGGTTACCATAAGTCCGGCAAATTGCCATAGCGTCATGATAATTCTCAATCATGTATCGTGGTCCGCCAGTGAATGATGATGGCAAAATGATCCTTTTTCCAAGTGATTTTGAGTCGGAGTCGCCTCTTCCTACTGCATCACAAAGATTATTATAAAGCTCAGCTCGGAGTTTCTTTTGGTTGTTCCTAGCATATTTCAACCGCTGTTCTTCAATACATGTATAGGCATCAACAAGATATTGATGAAATAAACGGCCTCCTTTGATGATCGTTTTCCCTTCATGTAACCTTGTCTGGATTTGGTATGCATAATACTCTCGTATTGTGACAAATGCTCTACGAGTTATGCGACTATCATCAGTAACATATGGAATACCTAGATGGAACCCGCTTTCCGCGTAAGGAAATGATAGTGGGTATTGAAGAGCCATGTAATATTGATGTAGACAGCTGATACGTTGGAGTTCATTCGTCTTGTATTCGATAATTATATCTCGCTCACCAAAGTCCCCTACAATCAGCCCTACTGTTTCATCTGCAGTTGGCAAATCAAATTGTCGACCTTTTTCTTTGCTTCCAACAAGGCGGATGGTAAATTCCTCAGAATTTGCGGACTCATACTTGTCTCGGGCCTTTCTATATTGTTTAGCAAGCCAGTTATTCTCATCCAACATGGTAAGCAGATCTTGTACTATCTTTTCCTCAACTTTTGGGGGACCATTCTTGTCTGACATTGTGTTGATACGATTTTGAACTTCGTTTCTCGTATCGTAAATGTATAGTTGGCCACACTGTGGTCGTTTTCCTTCAGGTGGTAGTAAGGATCCTAAACGGTGATGAATTTGACCTTGGATCCTGAATGTGGGAGGACCAGAACTTGACATTACAGAATGATCGACTTGTGCTCCAATAGATGTGAAAGCTAGCATTGCATTTAGAATTTTAATACTGTCTTTGAAAGCTGGTGTATCCAATAATGTTGCTAGAGGCTCTGGTGGCTCTTGTATAGGAGGTAAAGAGACTTTACCCTTTTGACAACATATTGAAAACACTGGTTTCCCTTCGCTTTCTGCTTCCCAAACCAATGCATGACATGGTGGACATTCCAACAAATTATTATGAGTTCTTCGTCGCTTCTTCTCATTTTTTCTACTGTGAACTATTTGACTTATTTGTCCTGTAAATAAATTTTTTAAAGTTTTTGTTATCTATTGGTTATTGTGTTTTTTTCCCTACTTTTTGTCTATGTTTGTAATATCCTTACCTTCAAGTTTTTAATTAATATTTAATTCCTTTATTGAAGATGTAGTATGTGGTACTAACCTTGATTTCTTGTATTCCGACGTTTTGCTCTGAGTATTTCAATTCGTCTTTGGCGTGCTTGTGCTGAGAGTTCTGCTATAATTTTATAAAGTAATTTAATACATGTTTGATTAAAGAGTAATGTGAGAATTAAGAAAACTATTAAAAGGTAAAACATATACCTCTTGAGTTTCCACTATGGCTTGAAATATCTACACCCGAGAAGATATAACTTAAAATAATATTTGTAGGTGGTGAATTTAAATATTGTGAATTGTTATCAAAATATACTTATCATTTGAAAATGTCGAATGTTTCTAACTACGATATAGAGGGGGAGTCATATTGTATATATGATCTTAATCTGAAATGTATAAATATGCAACGACTTGAGAACATGGTTTTGGAATGCATAACATACCTCGTAATCTTTGGTGGAATAGGTTGACTCTCTTGAACCTATTTGTTTGTGAGATGGTTTGATTGTGTGGCTTTGGCTTTTCCTTTTTGGGAGGCATAGAAAAGAGTTTTGGTAGTGATTTTGATAAAAACAAAAAAAAGTGGAGAGAAACTTATAACACTGTATTTATGAATAGTGTTGTAAGCGTATTAAGAAAACCGAGAATGGTGGAAAGGCAAAATGACGGGAAGAAAAGGATGATTGTAATAGAGAAGTTCTGAAGTTGAAGGAATGTGCGTTTTAGTAATATAATAACTGCATGAAGTTTGGCTGACAGTAGTAATATAATGTGTCTTTTGAATTTCCTGGTGATTAGTACATAGTGGGAATTAGTTTAATGTTTATTAGTTAATGGGTAATTACTGCTATGGAACGTACCATTGTTTTGTAAGTTTAAGCATTACGTAAGTAGTATTATTATTCGTATTGTCGATCGATGAAATGATATTAGAGTGTTTGAAAAAACTGATGTAGATATGAGGTTTGAAAACCTTCCCTTGATTAGGATATATTGTTTTGATAAAACAAGACACAGCTGCTGTATCAGCACCAGCTCCACAATACATCACAGACGGCTCTCCAAAGATGAAAGACCTTTGGTTTCTATTAGTCTTGGGCATATTATCTGGGATCCGAGATTCGATCCATTATTCGGCCCGATCCAACTCAAAATTTTGGGTATCCGGGCTACACGGATCCGGATCCGGGTAATAAAATTCACGGATCCGAGGGTACGGATCCGGATTCGGATAATAAAATTTTTTCCTTGGATATCCGGATCCAACCCGAATTTGAATATTTAGTGTATTTTTTTTATAATATTCATTACTTCTATTAAATAATTTTAAATTTGGTAATATATAAATTCATTTTTAATTTTTGAATCATAAACTATATAATTTTTTAGGTTTTAATGTTGTAATTTAACATAAAATATATTTTTATTTTAAAATTTTAGTGATATGTTAATCCAAATTATAAGAAAATTAATATATTTGATATTTTTTTAAAAAATTTATTTTTTAAACAATTTTAATATTATATATTTACATACTTATTTTTATATCAATTTTTATTAGTAATATGATAATACTTTTTTAATTAGAAAATTATTTAATATAAAATATCTCGGATCCGGATCCGGATACCCACGGATATTGAATCTTGTATATCCGTAGTGTTCGGATCTGGATCCGGATAATGAAAACACGGATCTGACGGATCCGGATCTGGATCCGAATATCAAAAAAATCTAGAATATCTGATCTGTGCCCAGGCCTAGTTTCCATCGGTAATCATCACGACTTTGGCCACTTCTATTCTCACCGAGCAGCCTGTTCTTACTGCTTAGATTTACTTCATTGGTACAGAGCTTTTTTAACCATTAGGCTTGTGTTCAAGGCTTCCTTATGTACACACCAAAAGCAGTACTCTTAGTAAAACTGTTTCAGCTTTGGATCTCTACTTGAACACAGATAATATTGTCGAAGATGATGTTTAGGTTTACATTTCATTTTCATTTTGCTTCATATACGCAAAGATATAAATAAAATTTAAAAGTTTTCATTTCAAAGTCACATGCATTTCATCATTATCTGGGAATTGAACTTCAGTTTCCAGAGAGCTTGAAGTTAAAAACAGAGAAGTAAAATGTGAGGTGAGTAACATAAACGTGTAATAAACATAAACAAATCAACTCAGACAGAAGCAGTGGTGACTTCTTGTAAAGACTGACGGCAAGCGTAATCACGAGCTCCGTCCTTGTCCACATTTTTTATCACGAAGTTTGGTGGTGCAATGACCAGTCTTGACCTGAGCTGAAGTATAAATTTGTCAACCAATTCGATAGCTTCTTGAACAGACATGTCACTGCGGTAGTGTCTGTCCATTGTAAAGAGAGATTTATACTTCCCAAAATCATACATGGGAATGTTCTGAGATGATAACAAATAAGTACAGTAAAGGAAGCGTAGGAAAAATGTATTCATGGTAATGTCTTTTTAAGTTTGTGAAGAATCATCTTCTTGAATAACTGTTGGAAGTGTCCCCTTTTTAGCAAAACCTGGACTTAAGAACTTTGCCACGAATTTCCATAATCTGTAAACATCTTCTAATTTTGTTAAGGATCGAAGAGAAACTGTGACAACTTCAACTCTTATGAACCCATTGTTTTTGCCATCAGAGTCTACTGGTTTCCAAGAACTTGAGTCTCCGCTTCGATTATCGATGATCTTTATGTGACTGATGATCTTTATGACATATACATATTAAATATACAACTGCTATTTAAAAAAAGTAGGGCATAGAAAACGCGGCTAAAACTCTAAATTTGTAATACGAATAGAGAAAATTTTATTTTTTACAACCATAGGTAATAGAAATGTTAACGAGACGGTATTGTGTACAGAATATGTTGTCTCTGCTCTTTGAAATTGCATATTCTATATGTCAAGATTTTTTATTTAGATGATTAAATAAAGGTAAATTTGTTTCATTTAGTAATAAACGGAGAGAAGTGTGTGAAAACAAAGACATTTAAGTTTTGGTTGGGTAAAACTGAGGCTGTGGAGAAACATAAGCAAAGTCCCTTGACAGGTTGTATTATAAACCTGTAGTTTTTTAAAAAATTAACTATCCCAAACGTAACTTTTTGGAGTTTCTTTCAATTTCGGTTGCATAAGTAGGTTGTTTCCCTCCATCTTCTGTTTTGATATTCTCTTCTGTTGTCTTTTCTGGACTTGAGGGTGGCATGTTCTGTGATAGGAAAAAAACAATACATATATATATATATATATATATATATATATTAAGATCTTATTTCTTTTACTTAATTTATATAAATGATTGTTCTTAGTGGACGTACCGCTTCAACCAAAGTGTCTTTCGTAATCCGAGAAACTGCGAATGTTTGATTAGTAGCTTTGAAGTTGAATTTAGTGATCTTGACTTGAAATTCCATTTCTTTGCCAATAATTCATGAAGGTATTGGGGCAACACTGTATCGTTATAAGTTCCTTCGCCTTTTGTTGCCTAATTCGAATTGTCAAAATTTTAATATAAGAAATAGATATAGCAATTTTTGCAATTAGTTTCGTGGATGAAATTATTTTGCTTACATCTGTGGCCATAATCTCTTCAGCTGTAGTCTGAGTTAGCTTTTTTACGTCTCGATCGAACAAAACAAAGATTGTATTGCTAGAGCTCTCAACTTCCAGTTCCACTCGAAACCTGTTTAGCATACAATATTAGATTGGATATATGGAAGGAATTGTTAGTCATTATGTTATAGTAAGGGGAGTGAAGTTTGTTGTTTTGTGTGAGACAAACCTTGCAACTGCAGTGGTAATTGTTTTTTTGCAGGAATGGCATGTCAAGGTTGTACTGGAACGTTCGATTTTTTTACTGCATGATGTGCAAGACAAATAATGCCATCCGTTTCGAGAAGAGATGCGAGTGACTTTAGCTTGACAAATGACGTCTCGTTCCTTTATTTTTTGAATCAACTTTGCATTAGTTACTATAATAATTGTATTTATTTAGTGGTGAGAGTAATGGTGGAAAAATTATTACCTCGTTTGCTCCATTATTTATGTAGTCAAGCATTTGTGTAATTGTCCAAGTTTCCATATTTTTAGTAGAGGTTTTTTGTTCTACTATGGTTGGGGGTGGGATATTACCTTCGATGCCCATGATGTATGATGTATATTGCAATAATTATTTAAATCTATTAAGAAATTGCTTTCAAATTTAAAAGTAAAAGGGTTTGTATTTAAGAATGTTGCAGCAATTTTCTTACCTTTTCATGAACCAGTTTGTATTTAAGAATGTTGCAGCAATTTACTTATCTTTTCATGAAGAATGAGCGGCTCCATATGAAGAATGTTTTTTGTTTAATTTTTGGAGAAATCTTTTTCATAAAATTAGTGGCATATATAGAAGAAGTGTCTAACAATGGCAGAGGTACTTTTCTTAACTTCATTTCTCTCTTGGTTTGTCTCTGATTTCCTTTGAAGATAAACTAAGTACAAAGATGTCCTTTGCAGATAAAATGTATATGACAAGGCACAGATGCATTGAAATTATCTGAAGCTGCTCCCATGATTAACTTCCTCACTCTATTCTCTGAAATTATCTGCACAATTCCCTTTTCGATCAAGCTCATATAAGCACTTTGAAAGAATGTAAACAATACCAATGAGATTCGTAGCTATGAAGTCCTAACCTCATGATTTGGGGCCAAAGTTGGCAGTATTGGGAAAGGTGTATGGAATACGATACTACCATATGCAATCGCAAATTGGAGAGAAGCGTAGTTGATCAAATCAGCTTTGAAGTGCTTGAGTTTCTTACCGCCTATGTCCAGTTTCTTTAAATAAGTATATTTTCATTATCTGTAACAATAAACCATATGAAACTCGTCATTAGAACAAACAATAAGCTAATCATCAGTGCAGATACTGGAAGTTACTTACAACTCATAAGTTTCATTGTTGCTGTCTA
>OVBA01008727.1:230-11900 GCA_900406435.1 Lepidium aucheri
GCCAGCGAACCGCAAGGTAGCGATCCAAGTGTTGAGCAACTTCTTTTCCTTAGTAGCTTGTTCCAATATTTTAGCTCTATTTTATGCTCCTTTTTGCTCCAATACCTAGGAAAACTCAAAAACTCCAAATGCAAATGCAAAAAGTGCAAAACTAGCCTAAATGGACCTAAATGCAAGGAAAACTAGCTAAACAGATACAAAAACAACTTAAATAGTACTCTAAAACCGTTAAAAATCACACTTATCACCACACCCTATCACCCTCAAACAAGTGGACAACTTGAGATTTCAAATAGGCAGATTAAGGCCATACTCACAAGGATGGTTTGTGCTTCCAAGAAAGATTGGGCAGCTAAGCTTGATGATACACTTTGGGCATATAGGAACGCTTATAAGACACTAATCGGGAGGACACTGTTTCAGCTATTTTATGGAAAATCATGTCATCTTCCTATAGAGTTTGAGTACAACGCAGTATGGGCTACAAGGTTGCTCAACTTTGAGCTCAAAACAGTTCAAGAGAAGAGCCTAGCTGACATGCATGAGTTGGAGGAAATAAGGATTGATGCCTATGAGAGTTCTAGAATCTACGATGAAAGAACAAAAGCTCTTCATGACAAGAAAATAGCACGCAAGGTAATCTCGGCTGGAGATCGAGTGCTATTGTTTAAATCAAGGCTCAAGTTGTTTCCCGAGAAGTTGAAATCAAGATGGACCAGTCCATTTGAAGTTAAAGAGGTTTTGCCCTTAGGAGCAATTATTCTAATCAACAAATGAGGGGAACTGTTCATGGTTAATGGACAAAGGAGCAAGCCTTACTTGGTGACTGAAGAAATCTCAGAGAGGATTATAGCAGTCCTCGATGAACCCTCTCTTCTCTGATTGAGGGGAATAGTCGAGCTTAAGACTATAAACAAGCTCACTTGGAAGGAAGTTCCATGAATATTCTTGTACATAGCTTGAATCCGTTTTTAATGCTTTTTTGTGCTTTTACATTTTTTGTTTGGTTGAGGGGTTATTCATCAAGTTAGGCTAGCTTCAAGGGATCGGGCGCGATGTAAATATGGCGAACAAACCAGGGTCTCGCAAATAGCCCTTGCATGTGTTACAACGAGGAGAGGACATTTTGGCTTTAAAAAAAGCCCTCGCAGCTGACAAGCGAGGGGGTAATGCGAGGAGTGTTCAACTTCTGCCTTGAGTATCACTTATGAACCTCCTCGTGCCACCCAAATATCTTTTGTTTTAGCTGTGATCTCATTTTGCTTAATCTGAACCTGATGTTTAACATATAAACATAATTGAATAACCATAAAAGGCAAAGAAAGACTGTTCTACTCATACTAAACCATCCCTTTATACTGTTAAACACTCTCTTGTTTTCAGATAGTGTTTTTATGAGCAGGAGATAAGTGTCTTATCAAAGGAATAGGCCAGTCACTGAGTAGTACAAGCAATCGGTTCGTCTAATCAGAATGAAAAGTCCGCCCTCGCAGTGAACCGCGAGGAAAAAAACAAGAGGTTGATTTCCAGTATTCAGATGAGACACCTCGGCCCTGGATCCGAGCTTAACATACGAGGCAGCTTGGCTGTCAGCAAGAAGGGAGTAGTTAGTTGTCTAAGCTCCAGCTCATCAAATGGGCCTCACAAGTCACCTTACGAATCTTAAGAAAAAAAAGGACAGTCAAAGCTAAGGCAAAAGACCGGACGGTTGGGACTGGTCAAAGATTTCAAAATTTGAAATCAACAGTTGTGATGCGGTCAAGCTTGAGGGATGTCTTGGAACCAGATCTTGTCTCCTAAAACCAAACAACGGAAAACCTTGACTCCCCTTATAAATATCTCCTCTCACAGCAACTCTCTCAGACTTTTATCCGCACAAGGGATTGTGTGATGTAAGTTTGGGGGAGGGGCCTAGAGTACTCTCACTTTGTTTCTTATGTTCTTATTTTTCATCTTTCATGCATATCACTTAGTTTGTAAAAATCCGTTGAGATTTTTGAGTTTTTTCTTTGCTGCATTTTGTGTTGCATTTCATAGCATATAAGGCATAGAAAATACCTAAAAATTTGAAAATTTTGAAAATGAATCCTACAAAAATAGAGTGTTCATGTAGATGCATCCATTTAGTATTACATATAGGTTTCATTCACACAGGACTCATGCATTCGTTTTTGCTATGTAGGAATTATCTTGATAATGGGCAAACCTTGTTAAGTTAGCTAGTAAACATTGTGAACGCTCTTGATTGGTAATTGGCTGCTTTGGAAAGTTTTTGGGCGGATCACTCACCTTAGTGAACTTTGCTTGTGTTGTGTTTTAAAAATGTCTTGTCTGATTCCTTCTAAAACTGAATCTGAATTCCCGACTTAGGGCGTAGAGATGCATCAAACGTTTTCCTTCTTTGAGCTTAGCATGGTAAATAATAAATGGTAACTATTCTTCCAAATACAACTCATATAATGATGCCCAAGGTGAGCAGGGATTATGCGTAAACCCGTACATTCTTGTGTCTCATTGAAAAAGCGGAGAGTAGAACATGAAGCAACCCTTTCATTGGTGTGGATCCTTAAAAAGGAAATGAAGCAGACCCATGATGATTGTGGATTCAAAGACCATGAGTTTGTGCCTAATGAATGAAAATAAAAAATTGTGTGTAAATAAATCTAAGCCATGCTAAGTCAAGAAGTTGAATAATAGGTTATTTGATCTCTAGTTCTTTTTGAAAACCGCACCAATAAGAAATAAAAAATTAGGCTTGTACCTTTAGAGACCAGCTTAGGTATTAAGAATCTATAAGTTGAATGCTATGCTTGAGGATGATTACATTTGCGGTTTCCAAAATGATAGAGCTAACATGTGGATTATGGCCCTAGCTTAAACAAGTTGCTCATTGGATGAGATATTCCCATTTTGTGTGCAGTTTTTCCATCTTAGGTCATTGCACTTGCTTGAGGTCAAGCAAGATCTAAGTTAGGGGGAGCTGATGTATGTGATTTTTGATGCTTTTTAGGACCATTCTTAGAGTCAATTTCCATCCATATCATAGCATTTGCATAATTCTAGAGTCCTCTCAGTTTTAATTTCATGTTTTGCACTTGCATACCATACATTCTGCATACAGAGTAGATTTAGGTGTTTACTAAGCATTTTGGAGCCAAATGGATGCAAGGAACGGACTAGGCAAACTTAAGAAGACTTGAATGAACAAAGAAGCAGAAAAAGCCAAAGTTTAGACTCCCTCGCACCTCAGCCTCGAACCACCAAAGGTGAGGAATGACTGGAGAACCTTGCCTTGCACTATTGCCTTGTGTATAGACCTGGAGGATGACACAAGACCTCACCTGTGTGGAGAAGACCCCACCTCACAGCCAAGCCTCGATCTTCTACTTCAAGGACCGCCTCAAAAGACACTTGTTGACCACCTTGAGGCGGTTTGACCAGGAGACTAGGTTATTTTCACTAAGACACTAAATAGACCCTTAAGCCAAAACGAAGACCATCTATGCTTTACTTTTATGCAAGTTTTAGATTAAAAAGGAGATTTTCTCCAAGTTTGTAGTGTTCTCATGGGAATGATTGTTTGAAGTGAAATTGATCATCATTTTTGCAATTCCTTTTCATAACTTGCCTTAGCTTTTAGTTTATTCTCTTCTATTTCCATGTTTGTTACTTCCTCCCCAAGGTTCGAGCTCTCACTCACCATGAGTGAGTAGATCCGCCTTGGCAAGGAGGAAATGAGGTAGATCGGTGTAGATCTATGTAGATCTAGGTTTCTTTTGGTTAAAATAGACAAGATCTTACTAGATGTAGTGGTCTTAATGCTGATTTCATTCTGGCCACTTGAACTCGGATCAGATTCACCACGGCGAACTAGGGTTTGATGAGGTACCTATCTTAGCTAGATCTAGAGTAATATTCATTTAGGGCAAGAGATTGGATTCTTTATGTGATTGCTAGCCTTTAGAGGTCTGATCTTCATGCTCACCAACCCGTAAACCT
The DNA here is from genome assembly GCA_900406435.1 of Lepidium aucheri. Classification (NCBI taxonomy): domain Eukaryota; kingdom Viridiplantae; phylum Streptophyta; class Magnoliopsida; order Brassicales; family Brassicaceae; genus Lepidium; species Lepidium aucheri. Next base: position 4,230 of record OVBA01008727.1, read on the forward strand.
AGCATGGGGCATGGAGAGTTTTGACCCCAAGATGAGTGCTCTCCTATTCCGACTTCCCTAGAGCCTCCGGTAGCACATCCAACTTTTTGCAGCTTTTGTTGTTGCTACAACTATGTGGTATGGTTTTGCACCGATCTAATTTCCACTACTAGGGTAGGTTCAGAGATTCCTCGGGTGAAGGTTCATTATCGCGAGAGCGATGTGATCGAACCATCATACCCTCGCGTGAGATCATTTCTCGAGCAGAATGCTAAGAACCTGAGTCCCTTCATAGTTATACACTGATTGCCAACCCTATTCCTCCTTACCCAACTCTTAATTTGCTAATTTCTAGTTCCGGTCTTGCTTTACTTTTCCATGCTCTGTTTTTGAATTTGGTTTTGTTTTATTTTTATGCTATTTTTTTCTTATTCTCATGCACTAGGTTGGTAGATTTGTGACAGATTTCTTCCCAACAATTTGAGCTTGAACTAGATAGGTAGTTAGTCTTTATTGCTTGTCAACATTCCGAGTATTGGTTTGACACACACCCATCACTCACCATTTATCTATACTACCATGATTTGATAGAAGAAAATCAAAAAAACCTTTTATCAATACCCATGTGAAGCTCATGAGGCAGAAGTTGTGTGTTGAGATATATACTGAGACATGAATTTTGGGCACAGAGAAAGAAGGATACAAGGATCTTGACACATACGATGAGACAGGCGTGCAGCACAAATAGTAGGTTGACTATTTTTTATCTAACAGTTACACTCCATCTTGTTGCCTTCTATATTTTTGTTGTTGGGCTTCAAAGAAAACATTCTGTATTCTTGTCTAACGCTTACACCCCAACTTTTTCTATTTACTTAGGGGTTTTTTGGTGATGATGATCAGGTTTAGATGATGTAATTCATTTGGTAAACATTATGTATTCCTGTCTGACTATTATTAAGAGACTTCTTTATAAGCCACCTTCTAAATTAGGGATAAGGCACTTTCTGAATTAGGAGACTTCTTTCTAAGCCAACATCAATCAGGTTCCACCTTTGTTACCTACCAGCCTATAATAACAATGTCATGTCAAAAAATTTACTGATCACAAGAAAGTTATTCCAAGAGAGTAACTTACACAATTGGTTCAGTATGGCCCGGTTGTTTGCATTTGAGCAACTATATTGCTTGGGAATTTGACTTGCCTTATTATGTCATCCTAACAATTTCTAGCCAACTCTGCCATTTCGATTTCTTCTTTCTTCCAGGAAGAATCTTCATGACTGGAAGAAGACTTTGCTCTCGTTTCTCTACTCCGTAGTCACTTTTGGGGTATACATTGTGAGAAAACACTGCAGTCAAATATTCCTTCCCATAAGAAGGACATATAAGCGTAGTAACATGTAGACCAACTTGCAATGTAACTGCAAGAACATGCAAACAAGGATTTTCTCAATCTTATATGCAACACATGCACATGTCCGCTGCTCCAAATCAACTAAATAATTTCTCATACCCATTTTAGCATAAAACCTCCAAGTATCTATGCGTTCAACAACCATCTTGTTTGCATATTCTCCATGTATTGCCAACAAATTTTCTACTCCTCGAGTATGACATGTTGTGAGGCTAGATGCATCTTCCCTCCATTTATAGAACCACTTTCCTAGTTTCTCTTGTATGTACTCCAAAAGGAAGGTTATGGGAAATCCTCTGGCTAACTTAAAGGCGGCGTTCAGAGATTCAACGATGTTGCTCGTCTGAATGTTTTTTATCTATTGTTTGGAAATTTAGCATGTGATCACAACTTCGGGTCCGCATCTACCAAGTACTAAGCAAGGGTGGGGTTAATATTCCTCAACTTGTCTGTATGTCGAGTGAAGCCAGCAAGAGTGTACGCATTCTTTATGGAGTTGTGCCTGTCAGAAACTAGTACCAAAGGTGATTGGTGTAAGAAACAACTACCTAATTTGGTGAGAAACCACTCCCATGAAGCATCATTCTCAGTGTCTACAATATCGAATGCCAATGGAAAGATCTGAGAATTACCATCTTGGGCCGTTTTTATTAGCATAACTCCACCATACTTCCCAGTTTAATGACATTCATCAACAACAACCACTCTTCTAAGATAGTGAAACCCAGCTATAGAGGCACCAAACACAATAAATAGATATTTAAATCTATTATGATCATCAAGTTCAAGCCCTCTAACAGTTCCTGGATTTGCTTCCTAAATTAAATGCAAATATGAAGGCAAGTAACCATAACCATCTTCTGCTGTCCCACGATCCCATTGTTGGGCGTATATCAATGATCGATACGAGGTAGTGTAACCCAACCTCAGTCCATACATGGTCTTCATTGACTCTTCGATATGCCTTGGTGTGATGCCATCAATTGTTCCAAAACTATATACAAATAATTTGCCAGTATGTTTTGGTGAATGGCATCTGAAGTTAGCATATTGGTCTACCACTGAACATGTGTGAACATTCTCAAATTGAGTCACCCAAAAAGTTTCCCTTGTGTCTCTCATAATCGCTCTAAACTTCCACCTAAACCCAGGAGCACAACACTTTGCCATAAAAAGTTATTTCGTTGACTTGTCTGCACGAAATTTGAATTTCAAAAGTATACTCCTCACTCGCAAAGCTGATATCAACTCTTCCTTGCTAGAAAACCGCATACCGACACATATGTTTTGGGATTTGTCATCTTGGTCAACGTGATTCAGGTTTCCAAAATACATTTCATCTTCGTCTTTGTCTTTGTCTTCGTCTTTTACTTTTCCATATTGGCTATAATTTCCACCATCCATGTAGACCACGGGTTCACCATCACACTCATATTTCATGTCTTCTTCTAAAAGATCTTCATTCTGGTTTTCATCTTGCTCATGGTCACATTCTGTGTTACCTTTATCTGCTTCATTTGCACTCTCTCGAAAACAACCAACAACACATAAACGTACAACGTGCAGCTTATATAACTCAACCAAACTTCTAACTTGTCTATCATTTATGACGTGCATTAGAGGAGTATTAAGTGGCATTTCTTGCAACATTGAAACTGGAAGTGAATATGTTAACTCTACAGTTTTGGTTTCCACATCGAGATCATAATCATCTTGTACCATTCCAAGAAGTTCACCATGTGTACACCCATCCTCTATAAATAACATTCTTCTTCCTCCTTTGCAATTATCAACCTCAAAATGCCAACACAAGTCTTTCATTACCCACTCTCCATAACAACAGGTTGCTGAACCATTTTCCTACAAAAAATTATATAAACAATATTAGAACCATATAATTAGAGAAAAGTATCGTTACTACAAACTAAAAATTCAATTTTAAGAAATTAGCAAAAGGAGACTTCATTTGAAGTTTTATTTTAAAGGAAGACATCATTTGAAGTCTACGAGCATAAAAGAAGACTTCCACTAAAGTCTCAAGGTTATTTTTGTATTTAACTAAATGTTGACTTTCAAGTAGAAGACTTCCATAGAAGTCTCCAGTTTTGGAGGTTATATTTGCAATTGTCCAGGATACTAAATTTAACAAGGAGACTTCACCTCTGATTGGTCTGAAACTTGAAGTCTCCACCTAATTCTGCAGACTTCAAGTGAAGTCTACACTATAAAACAGAGGTTACTTTTGCAATTGACTAAATTTGACTTTTAATGCAGAAATCTCCGGATGAAGACTCCAGCATAGCAGACCTCAAATGTAGCCTCCAAAAAAAATAAAAGAGACTTCAAATGAAGTATACATTATTTTATTATTATTTCGTTTTTTTGCAAAAATCATATGTAGGACCCATTACTAAGTATGTAACAGAGACTTCATTTGGAGTCTCTCTTGTTTCAGAAGACTTCAATTGAAGTCTACGATTTTAAATTAATTTCCAGATTTTTTGTCAAAAAACTCTAATGTTGGTCAACTACAAAAATAACCCTTCTACACAAAGTAGACTTCGTTGGAAATCTCTTCTTCGTGCGGAGACTTTATTTTATGTCTTCTAAAAAGTCAAATTTTTAGTCAATTGCAAAATTGACTCAGAATTCAGTGGACTTCAGTTTGAAGTCTCCGTTTGTTTTTTTTCAAACAAGAATGAGAAGACTTTAGCTGAAGTTTACTTTCCAAATCAAGAAAATAGTCAATTGCAAAACTAACCTCTTCGTTGACTTGGAGACTTCAGATGAAGTCTACTAAGAGTGGAGACTTGACCTGAAGTCTACTGTCTGCAAATTTCTGAATTTTGCAAGAAATAGCTAAATATGAGATAGTGATTATAGATACCTTATTTAAACGTCCAGAATGTAGAACTAAACTGTTACTCATTTGCTTATACTCCTTAAATGGACCAAAAAATGTTAGTTTTAAGAATTTTGAAATGATAAAATGAAAGTTAGAGAGATTTTTGGATAGAAATGAAGAGAAAATAGGAGATGGTGTGGTTGAAGGTTGGGAAAAGCATAAACACATCAAAAATATATAGATATTTAGAGTTTAGTCTTGGTTGGTAATGGTGGTTGGATGAATTGAAGAAGAATGACATTATCATAAATATTGAAGTTTTTATTAATATTATAGTAATTCTGCATTTTCTTAAAATTGAAAAAAAAATTGTAAAAGTAATGGCATTTTAGATATTATATAAAGAATGAGGAGTAATTTGGAAAAGTTTATATAAAGAAAAAATTGTCGATTATTTAACCCATTGACTTTAGTCAATGGATTATTTAGAAAGAAACCCTTTAAAATTTTATAATTTGTTTTAAACCAAAAAACTCTTTTATTTTTCATTTTTTTAATTTTATAAAATATTACTTTTATTTTTCAAGAGAAACCTACTATGATTTCTAATTCTTCTATAGATTCAACTAAGAATGAAGTTTTTTGTAAAGAGTTTTTTCTCCGATATATATTTAAAATGATAAAATTTAAGATTTTGTTTTACGGAAGCATATAAGTATGTTTAAATTTTAAAAGGAATTTACACAAATATTTTTTTCTAATTTGGTATATATTTTAATTTAATTAAATTTTATTTTTTCATTTTGCAGTGCATACATGTTGTAATATATAATTCTGGTTAATATTAAACTAAACATGTAAGTAGTTTTAACTATTTTATTTGTTTACGTAAATCTATTATATTAATTGGAGATCTGTTGGCCTAAATTGGACAAAGCTAAATTTGCTTTTGTAAAATATTACTTAAAATGTCCTTGAAAATTGCATTAAAAATTTTGAATTCATTAATGATATTTTTGTCATCACACAACAATTATCTAATAATTAATGAATTATCTTATTTCCAATTTAGATTTACCCAAATAAGCAATAAATTAGTATTATACTCACGTTATAACATGAGATTTGATTGTTTTTATTATTTTTTTAAATTGTGTTCATTTGATTATCTTTTTTAATGTGGGATTTGATTGTTTTGATTATTTTTTAAAATTGTTGTTAGATCCGTGTTGATATTTTAGAATATTTTTTTGAAGATATATTTTTAAAGACCCAAAATCTGAACCAAAATTGATCAAAAATAGAGGAATTAACCCGACAAAAAACTTAAATGTATGTACCCCAAAAACTGAACCCAAAGTAGAACTAAATCAAGAATTAAATTTTAGCTTTTTAGAGTTGTTCTATTTTAAAAAAAATTGAATTTCTACATAAAAATACTCTAACCCGAACTCAAACTATGCTGAACTGAACCATATCCCAAAAATAAAAGTACCCGAATAAGTTTTAAATCAAAAGAACCAAAATATGGAATTAGAGAAACCAAAACCAACAAAATACCAGAAATGAGTCCTAAATCTTTATATGTTCCCGGAAAATTTAATTCAAACTCGAACAGGAACCGAATTAATAATTAAATTTGTAATTGATATATTTTTAAAAAAATTAGCTTTTTAGTGTTTTTTATAAATTTTTTATTAATTCTGAATTTTTGTATAAAATTTGATTTCTTTTGGTGGGATTTGATTTTTTTTTTCAACCCATGTTCATTTGGGTTTTAGACCAGTGGTAATATTATTTTCGAGATGTTGTTTTAGAGGCTCAAAACCTAAACCAAACTCAATCCAAATTAGAGGAACCAAACTTAAACCAAATCCGACAGAATACCCCAATGGATCCTAAATCTGTGTATTTTAAAATTGAACCAAAACCCAAAGCATAATCAGATCAAGAACCAATTTGTTATAGTTTTTATTAAATCTTTCTTAATTTTGAATTTTTATTTAAAATACATGAACTCGAACTCCATCTATACCAAATTCGATCCAAAAAAGTAAAAATATATGAATCAGTCTTATTCAAAATAACCAAAATACCAAATTTGATGAACCGAACCCAAAAAAATATCAGAACATGTCCTAAATTTATGTACACGTAAAATTGAATCCAAAAGCGAACCAGAACAGAGTCAATAACAGAATTTATAACCGATCTGTTTTTATTAAATTGTATTTTTAGAGTTTTTAATTAAATTTTTATTAATTTTAAATTTTAATATAAAAATATGTAACAAAATTCACTTAAGAGCTATTTTTAAATGTACTTATGAATTTTAGCTTAACGTTATCCTGTAATTTATAACAGTTCTATTATTTTTTATAAATATAATATTTAAAATTTCAATCAATATCATTTTCTATAATTTTATTTGCTTTTACATATATCATATAATAATATTAAAAAAATTATTTGCTTTTTCTGTTTATTATTCAACGTTATAATATGCTTTTGATATGTACTATAAATTATATATATCATATATAATATTCAATATTTTATTTGCTTTTTTGTTTTTTCATAAAACTTTTAATAAGTTTTCATTATGTTAATAAATTATATATATATATATATATCCTATATAATATTAAATATTTTATTTGCTTTTCTGTTTTTCAATCAAACTTATAACAAGTTTTCATTATGTTAATAAACTATATAAAAATAGTCCACATAGTATATTCATTTTTGTTCTTGTCTGCCATCTGATATTGGTTCTTATCCTACCTACTATTATTTTGTTCTTATCTTAACTATTAAAAAAAATTAATTTTCTTAAAAAAAATTAAATGAAAATCTTGTTGTGTGTAATAGAGATTTTCAGTGAGTTTTCATTATGTTAGTAAACTATATAAACTATATAATCTACATAAAATCATATACTAATTGACTTTTGTTTTTATCTTACCTAAGATTTGATTTATGTTTTTATCTTAACTACAAAGATTATTATAATTTTATCATACTTATATTAAATAAATTAAATATTTCTGAAATATAAATACTGAGATACATAGAAATGTTACGAATAGGGGTGTTAAAATGGGTAAAAAGTGATGGATCAACCCAACCCAATCCATACCCATCAATCCATTGATTTTGATATTTTTGATCCTAATGGGTTAACAGGTTTGATGGGTTGATAGGTTAAATGGGTTTGGGTTGGAATGGGTTGGGTTCTAATGGGTTGATGGGTCGAAACGGGTTATCCATTAACTTGTTAACATTTAAATTTGAACTACAAACCAACCTATTTTTTCTCTCTATTTTTTTACTAACTCTCCTTTTTTTACTCTCTCTCTCCTCATTTTACTCTCTCTCATCTTTTTACTCTCTCTCTCCTCATTTTACTCTCTCTCCTCATTTTACTCTC
>OVBA01008728.1:0-11701 GCA_900406435.1 Lepidium aucheri
AATATATTTCGTGTACAACAAATTTTGGTGATCATTATAAATTTATTTTTAATATATCATATATATATATATAATTAAGTAATTAGTAAATTTACACATACAAATCAAACNCAAATCAAACCATAAATAAATAAATAAAACAAACAAATATTACCTAACCCGTGCATAGCACGGGACATCATCTAGTTACAAATATAATCCGTTAATTCTTTTATGCACGACTTATCGAATTGAAACTATAGTGAATAACAGTATGTCTGCTTATATTATCTACTTTTGTTTCCCTTCCCAGATACTACTGCTGAGATATATAGGATAACTTTTGGAAATGTGAATATAAAGAATATTTTCTATATTTTTTTTTGTCAACATTGGACCACAAGTGGCCGGTTCAGTAGCCAAGTTCCTGCATAATGCAGGCGGTGGGACTCGATCCCGAGACATACAAGTGCGCCTGCCTATAAAGAACTTACTAATTGCCACTAGGCTAAATGCCACTTGCAACTTTTTTTTGTCAACATAAAGAATAGTATACAAATTAAAACACTTTGATAAAAAATAAGAAAATCTTGTCGTATAAACTTTTGTTGATAGAATTGCAATATGTTAGTCGAAATATCGAAATCTCCCCGATGAAGAAATGACATAGTAAGTTTCTGATAAGAATATTCTAGCGTCACATTTTCCAGTTACGAGTTATGTCATCTAGCTTTTAATACGATATGGTATTTTCTTGAAGTTGTTAAAGTTAATGAAAATCTTTTGTCGATATAGCTATGTATTACATATGTAAAGTGGACCATCTTTTATAACGGAAAAGGATGTATAAATTGAAAATAAAATAGAATACGGTAAAAGAAAGGAAGTGACAATTAAAAAACGGACCAACTAACTCTCTTGCCCGTGACAGTAGTAGATATGCACATGATTGATTGCTCGATAATCGCTACAATGGCTTTAGCTAAGTAAACCCTTAAAGTCCACCCTCGTCTTTCGTAACCCAGACGTGTCTCCATGCATGCATATTTGCTTACGCACATAATGTTATACATAAAAGGCAAATGAAAAAAATGTAAAATAATGCTACTTAGGATTGAAGAACTTGTTGAATAGCTTGTATTTAGTAAATGACTCCTGTAACCGATGATTGAGTGATTAGTTTACAAGATAATCCGATTCGCTGCTATATTTTCAAAGATGAGTGTGAACATAACACTTGATGAGTGTGAACATAACACTTTTTCTACCCAAGCTTTTTTACTTTTTGGTCAAAATTTCTAGGGTACCATAACTTTCACTTTGATTGATTATTGCATATATATACAGTTGGAATTTGGAAGGTTCAGACAAAAAATTAAAATACTAAACAACATAGGGGCCACAATATAAGTTTCTTTCAAGGCTTTTCTTTAATTACAAAAGGCCCCACTTTTGAAGATTGATTGACACACTTTATACTAGAACAGTAATAGTAAGTTGGAGTTGTTTAGTCTGATAAATTGATTTTTTTTTTGGTTGTGAATTGATATTTATTATCTTTCTATATTTACGTGATAATTTTTCCTTTTTATTCGTTGCAATATTAGTTAATTATGTTTTTATTCAATAATAATAGAACAAATGAACAGTGGTAAATATTAATTGGATGATATATGAATTTACATTTTAATATAACCATTATTTTCTATTTTTTGGTCGGATATAACAATTTTTTTTTATGTTGTCTGAAAAATAAACTCATTTTTAATATTTTTGAGGTGAACATATATTACAATATAGAAAAAAAATTCATAAAACGCTTCCAAAATTAGAATTACTAACAAGTTAGACCTTTATAAAATTTTCATTCCCACAGAAAATATTTAACTTAAATTATTTTATGGTTCTAACATTTAAAGTGACTACCGAGGACAGATGGCTCAGTGGTAGTGGCCAATTTACAAATCCTCAGACACCCGGGTTTGAGTCTTCTCATGTACAACAAGAAAGAAAGGAGTTTTAGAGTTTGGATTTTGGCTATAGATAGAGTCTTATCGATCCAACTATAGTAAAGTTGGAAAAAAAAAACATTCAAAGTGACTCCACTCTTCAGAAATATCTGAAACATAACTTCCGATAAATCTCTATTATGTTTACTATTCCAACTGTATGCTTTTGTTAAGTATTATATATCTCCACGTGTAATCTGTGAAATCTACATCATATTTTATGTTTTAGTTTTAAGATCATGATGCTTAAAATTGGGGCTGTCAATCCAAAATCCTACAAAAAGTTTTGAAATTGCTAAAACCACAAAGTTGATGTTTCTTTACAGAACTACACAAAATTTATATTGTAAACCTAGAACCATAAAAAAAATTTAAATTTCATTTTTAAATTTCACAACCATTTTAATTTATCTATAAATAAAATCACTTTTTAAAATTGTAATTAAAATAAACATACTAACCAATATTTTTAGTTTGATCCGACCTACTAAACTAATTAAAATCATGTGATTTATATAAATGTACCCATTAAAATATATTTTAATTAAAATCACTTTTTTATAATAACTAAAAAATAATTAAATAAAACTTAAATAATTTTACAAAATTTTAGTTATTTTATAATGGTCTAGGCCAAATTAAAAATAGTAATTTAGTCTGATATATTTTAATTACAATTTCTTGTCAACAAGTAACCATTTGATCGCAATAACCTGATTTATAGCCTAAGTTTTCCAACTAAAACTGGGTGGAATTCGAATTCACTATATGATGTCTACCTAAATTAGGAACAAACTAACTCGATCATCTGTTTTTTTTGACATTTTAATTACAATTATAAAACACAAATTTAATTATAATTAAAGACAAAATACAAAATTTAAAACTTAGATTAAAATTGAAAACTTAGTGTGGCTCTGAGTTTATGATACAGACTTTTTTTTTGGTTAACTTTATGATAGAAACTTTGTGTGGTTTTGAGCTTACAATGTAAACTTTGTGTAATTTTGTAAAAATAAACCTAGCTTTTGTGGTTTTAGTAATTTCGAAATTTTCTGTGAAGTTCTACATTGATAGCCCTTAAAATTGGGATGATCTTTCTTAAGTATCATGATTTCACAAACTGGGATATAATTATAAATTTTAATCAAAATAAATAGACGTAACAAAGTTAAATTGCTATGTTTTGGATGATTCTGAAATAAAGTTAAATTAAAAATCAATGTTAAATAATAAATTAGGTTTAAAGTTTGGGGGATTTTCAAAAATACTTCTATTAATCTACCTTTTTCAAAACTTACCATTTTCTTTAGAAATTGGAAGAGAAAAATGGTCATTAAGAAATATGTTTTGAAAGAATGTATTTCAAAAAGAACATTTTTAGTAATTCCTCTTAAAGTTTTTATAAGAGTGAAAATTTTGGAAACTTTAAAATGTGAATAAGTCTAATTTAGAGGCTTTTTGATTGGGATGTTCCCGAACAATATATGTGAAAAGGAGCGAGTATTTGCAAGTAAAGAGCAATAACGTGGATTAGCTAAAATAAAAGTGTTAAATGCTCCGACATATCAAAGCCTGGTACTATAACTTTATAACTTTATAATTTTCATTCTGACAACAACATAGTATAACATATTCAAATTTATAAATAATCAATCCGAATAGTAATCGATAAAAAGTCGAAAATAACTTATGATTAATTAAGAATAAAAAAAAACATAAAAGAAAAATTCACACTTTAACATTTTTTTTTCTTCTTACCATCCATAAGAGTTTTACTGATATATCTGTAAAACTATTAATAATGTTGTCTACTTTTTTTTAGCATTTATTAGCTGACAATCCGATAAGATTATTCGCTAGATCGTAAGTAATACGTGTCCCTTGTTGCTGCACGTTCCCGATGATCGACAACGCCGAAGACGTCGGAGCAAATGCAAAGCAGAAAGTTCCTGAGTCATCGACTGGGATCAGATAATTCTTCGCCGGTAAATCAAGTGACTTTCCTCCGGTGAAGTGAAACGTGACCGTCGGGACTTTTACGGATGAGAGAGATGAGAAATCGTAGCATGTGTCGAAGAGAGATATGCTCGAAGTTCCCTTTTTGAGATTCGTTGTGAGTCTAGCGAACGCGTCACGTAGCGAGTTATAAGCCTGAGTCTGAAGTCGAGTCACGGCGGTTCCACAATCCAAAATAACTCCTCCGCTTCCTGCAGCGTCGACTGCGAACATCGATTCAGGCAACGAGACTTGTTGACCACCGACACTGAATCCGCTGAGTCCGACGTAGTAGAAAGTGTCTATCTTTTGGTTACGGAGAAGCGGAGCCGTCGCGTCTCCGCTACCGAGAGCAACCGTGTTGAAATCGAGAGTCGAGGATTTTCCCGAGTCACGATCAACGAGGCAGTAAGAAAACGACGTCGCTTTCATTTGATTGGTTATCGATAAAGCTCCACCGCCTAAACCGAGTAAACCGGCTGCTCCAACGAAGAGACCTTCGTTATCGTGACCACATCCCAACGCGACGTCGTTTAATTTACCGGATACACCAAACGTCACCGTATCAGTAGCGAAATCTCCGACGGTGAAAGATCCATCGCCGTAACTAACTTGGTAAAGACATCTGTTAGAACGACAAGAGCTGGTTTCAAGAAGAGTGCACTGTGGAGAGGAGCAAGTGAGTGTTTTATAAGTGGAAGACGAAGTTGGGTCAAAAATCGGGTCGGATTGTTGGTAACAATCGGAGCAAGGTTTGCACTGCATCCAATTCACGTCACTTCCGGTGTCGAGCACCATGTACATCTCTTTCGCCGGAGTTCCGACTCCGATTCTTGAGAAATACTCGCCGCTTCCTTGTGAAGCTCCGGAGACGACAGGTGTCGTTAAAGCCTCGGTTTGGAATTGGGTTTCGTCGTTGTAAACAGGTTCGAGATCGGATCTGTCGATTCCTTCGACGGCGAATTGAATTTTGGCGACGATTCCGGCGACTCTAGATGAGTCACGCTCGAGTCGACTCAGTACTAGGCTTTTGTAGTCCTTGTGTTGTGACGCGACGAAAATGTCTCGGGAGTGAAGTTGTAGAGAGAGTGGAGAAGATGAATTGAGGAAAACCGGGTCGGATATGGATTCGGATTCGGGTCTTGTTGCGGTGAGTGAGGAACTAGTTGGGTCGAGTGAGAGGATAGTTTGTGTTTGCTGGAGAGAAGAAGCAACGTCGAGCACGGTCGTTTTAGGTGAAGTCGATAGAGAACGAGAGGAAGCATTAGTTGTGGTGAGGAGAATAGAGAGAGTGACGGTGAGGAGAAAGAGAAATCGCGCGAAAGCCATTTTTCCCGGCCAAGGTGGTAAGAAAGAGTGTTTAATGGAAGAGAAAAAGAAGATGAGATGTATTTTATTTATAGAGATAATAAATTGTTGTGGAGAGAGTCACGCCAGAATTGCTCTGGTTATAAAAGCCACATCAATTTTTTATAATCTTTAAATTTTTGTATTCACATTATCATCCGAATCTGTACTTTATATTTCAATCTCTTATAGTAATTATAAAAATGTATGGATCTGAAAATGAATCTTTGCTCTAATTTTATCATATGATCCCAACATAGAATAACATTATACCGTATAATGAGATTATTTACTATTTGAATTGTCTCTCTACTTACTTGGTAGACTTCAAGACAAAATTATTATAGTATAGTGTACTGTACGGACATGAGTACGTAGATTGACCTACTAATTTCTTACTACAAACTATTTGACCCAAGAAATAAAATAAAAAGATTATAACAATTACGTATGTTATACTTATGTTTACGTACAGCCAAACGCTAATTTTATCCTTCAGAAAGTTATTAGTAACATATTTTAATTCTTTCTTTTGGTTTTTCTTTTCTTTTTTAAATTAATTCTTTCTTTTAATTTTACCACTACTCAACCATCAATTTATGCAATATATTAATCAACATAGTTAGAATGATCTAGCTAATGACTCATATACTGAAGTTCGACTCTTTCTCATTATACTAGTAAATTAAGCAAAAATTTTAGAAAGTAAAATTTAGATTATAGATCAAGTCTTGTCGATCTAATTATTGAAAAAAAAAATACATAACAATTATAAATTTTAATATTTTTGTGAGAGACATGTCAAACGAAAAATTTGGAAACTAGTAGTTGGATCGAATTTTTGTAGTCATTTATGAGATTCTAGATATCTCTGTCTATATTCATGGAATAAGAATTTCTATGTGACATAGGAAGCTGCTGAGTCATTGTTTATATTCGGTAATTTATTTTGCGTTGTATATATTTCTGATAAATTATTTTGTAATTGCTAATGATATTTTGTATTGCATACTACAGTAGTTGCTAAGTATTGTGAACTGTGAAGTGGAAAACGAGTGAATTTATTACAGGCTTGGATAGGTTTTTAAATGGATAATAAAAGAGACAAGTGGGTAAGTTGTTACTTCGTTAGACGAGTTTTGGATTAATTTCGCTTTCCCTGAATTTATGGTAACGCACCTCTTTTGATCTTGGTTGTTGCGTTTCATTTATTTCTCATTTATTTTTTTATTTTAGAACCTTATTATCTCTCTTTGATACCCACATTACTTTTTCTCTAAATATAATTATGAATGTTAAAGCGATAATCGTTTATACATTAACTGCATATTTTTAGGTTTCATCCATATGATTCGTAAATCTATATTTCAAAATACGTTAATATTATTATATAATAAAGTCTAAAGAACATTATTATGTAGACGCAATAATAGAGAAAGAGAAACGATCAGAAGACATTATTATTGGTACATTTTTGGTGACTTGACCATCATACTATTACTAGGCATGCAGGGAAAATTTCAATATGTATGGTAATATTATAATAAGCTTTTATGATATATATTTATATAATACACAAATAGTATGCTCTTTAGATTTTAGAACACGGGATTGGTTTATCATACAACACCATAGATCTTCATATAAGTTTTAAATATGTGCTATTTATTTTTGTGTCATCTAATTAATGTTTTTTAAAGGGTCGATGGTCTATTCATACCCAAAAATTTTGATATAATAATAGATCAACTAATATTTAATGGGAGTATTAGAATTAGAATTTCAAAGTATTTGATATGATTTAGATTTTGATTGATTTGGAAGGATATATGTGAGCTTTCATAATACTTGGAATAATTTAAGTTGATTTTTATATTTTGAAAAAATAATAATATGGTGATTTTAGGAGATTTATTTATGTTAGTTTGTGTGATTCATTTTTAAAGAATGATTCAACATTTAGAAACTATCAATTAAGACGACGATATGACCCTTATAACTACCATCGTCAACAGAATTATGAGCAAAACCATTACCAAAGACAGTTTCTTGTTAATAATGAAGAAAAATAAAATGGTAAATGAAATTTGGAAGAAACAAAAAACAAAAAACTTTAATCTTGATCTACAGAGCTACGATAACCACTCTAGATCGAGACAACCCTACCACCCCGCTTGTAACTAATTTTGAAGGTTTATATTGGTTGACAATAGAGACACATTGATTTTTCAATTGTATAACAGATTGATTCTTGATCAACATGACATATCATATCATTGCTTATAGGACTGTGGGAGAAACTATTGAAATTTTCCTAAACTGGTTTAGTTTTCTGCTATTCCTAATGGTTGTGGTTCTGCTATTGATATCATTATTTGTTCTGCTGGTCCTCAGGAAAAATGATGAAAAGATTTTTTTCTGCCTACACCAATGTATATCAAATACCTTCCCCTTCAGATGTCAACGAAGATACAGATGCTAATGAAGATATGTAGTTATAGAGAAAAAGTAGGCGTCATCGACAAGTTACCATTGTTAGTGCTCACAAGGAAATAGTTCCTTCATAGAAATTTATCGCTAATGAAGATGATCCTTTTTCCTTAATTTTGAAATCACACCTAAATGAGTAGGATTTTGAGATATGGTTTTTCAACTAAAAAGTATTCAAAATCTTATAAAATTATACTGAATAATTTTCTTAAATAAAAATTGTTACTTTTTTGAATAACAGGAGATTTGATATGATTTTGATAAATTATTGATTGAATAACAAGACATCGAGATAACAAGAGATTGTGTATTTTATATGATTTTGTAGAAATTTTCAAGTTCAATAACACTGAATTTCATAAGTGATTTAGAAATCATTAGTTGAATAACATGTGATTTTAATAAAAACTCAAAATAACTTAAAATTCGATTTCCAATACATTCTCCTTAGACTCTCTTTCTAATCTTCTTATTATATAAAAAAGGATTTCTCAAAATTAGTAATTAACAGGATTTTTACACATGTCATATCCAATGATCCGAAATTTTTCTGCATTTATTTATTTTTTAAAAAACAGATAAAAAAATCTTTAAATAGATTTCTTCAATATTTAGGTTATCCTAATCTAAAAAGAATTCCTAACCTAAAAATAAATTTTAATCTAAAAGGAAATTGAGCGTATTAATTATTAAAAAAATAATTATAACAAAAAGTAAATTTCATTATTATTCTTAAAAAACTGATAAATAATATATTAGAAGCTTATTTATAAAAAACAATATATATATATATATTATATTTTGAATCATATTTATCTATAAAAATCCTAATCTAATAATTGTTAGAAAATTAATTCTAACAAAAAGTAATTTTCATTGGTAATCTTATTATATAAAAAATTATTATATTAAAAATTATTGATATAAAACAAAATTATATATAAGTATATATGATACTTTAAATAATTTAATTTTTATTAAAAAATCCAAATCTGATAAGATATATATATATATATTTAATCATAATCCTAATAGAAAATAATTATCTAAATACCTACCAAATATTTATTTGTATACATAATATTAAACTAAAAGGGATTTTATATACATAATCCTAATCCAAAAGAGAATCGAATATTAATTGCTATATATACATAAACACATAGACGATTTTTTAATACCTTTCAACTTTTTAATCTTTCTCCAATTTAATTTATTTGTTTTTGTTTACATCTAGATCAATCAAAGCAAATAAAAAAAGTATAAAGTTTAAATTTAACGTATTATTATTTTATTTTAATATTATTAGCATGAGATCTTATCATCTTAGTATATAAAGAAGAGTTTCTCAAAGTTAGTAATTAACAAGATTATTGCATGTTTCATACCCAATGATCCAAAATTCTCTTGTATTTATTTATTTTCTAAAAACTAGATAAAATATATTTAAATATATTTCTTCAATATTAGCTTATTCAAATCTAAAAAGAATTCATAATTTAAAAAAGAATATTCATCTAAAAGAAATCGGGAATATTAATTGTTAAAAAGTTAATTTTAAGAAAAAATAATTTTCATTATTAATCTTATTATATAAAAAAATATTATATTAAAAACTTATTTATAAAAAACGAAATGTATATATATATATAGAGATACATTTTAGATTACTAAACCACAAAATGCCCCCATTTTAGATTCTATAACAAAACTACTCATTCTCTCAGATTAACTTCAACCGTGCCCTTCAATATTATGTCTAGAAAATGAAAATGCCCTTCGCATAATTTAGGTTTCTTCGACTTTCTTCCTATCCGATTTCTGTAATCGCTCTCTCTCTCTCTAATGGCGATTACAAATTTTTTTTGAGCAGTGACGGTGATTACAAAAGAATCTTGATCGTTTTTAGCAAGAAACGATCTTCGATTTGGTATATATCTGTTGATATATTTTTTTGGTATTTAGATTTGATTTTGATTTTTGATTTAGGTCTTAGATATGAGAATGAGAGCAGTGATATTACCTTCGATTTTGAATGATTATAGGTTTAGATCTGAGAATCTGTTTCAATAACCTTTTAATTTTTCAGATATGAATGATTATAGAATCAATTTTGAATGATTATAGCTTTAGATCTGAGAATTTGTTTCAATAACTTTTAAATTTTTCAGATCTGAATGATTATAGAATTAATTTTGAATGATTATAGGTTCAGATTTTAGGTTCGAATATAGGTTCAGATCTTCGAAGATCTCGAATTTTTAAAAGGTTAAGATTCAGATCTTCGAATTTAGGTTCAGATTTTTGTTGATTATGACTAGTGAAATATTGTTTTATAAGGTTACTTATAACACTTACTAAAGATGTGATGTGATAGCTAGTTTTATAATATTATATATTAGTTTATAAAGTTTAGTAAGATACCTTATGAAACTTATTAAAATTTAACGTGTATTTTTTTTGTACAGATGGAAGAATTTCTAGATTCGTTATCTCTACCACACAAAATTTACAGATCACGACAAGAACCAGATGAAGTTGTGATCATCACAAATAGATCAAACTTAAATTTGGTTGATTTTGTAGAAAAATATTTAAGAAAAGAAGAATGGAGACAAATTGTCAAGTCACCACTTAATCCTATTCTGGAAATAGGAAAGAAGAAAGATCTTCGATTCTCAGCTAAAATGTTTCATTTCCTAATGCAAAGAAGGATTCTAGTAGCCTATGAGATTCTCGAAAAGAGAATTTTACATCAGGACATGTAACATTTGTCTTTATACATTTATCTTTATTAAAATTTATGAGGTATCTTCTGAAGCTTAATAAGTAACCTAATTGACATTCTTCTTTAATAAGATTTATAAGGTATCTAATAAAATTTGTGGGTTGTCTCACATTTTTGTCATTGGGCCTTATGGACCGAAATTTGTTTGACAGATCCATAAGAGAGAGAAGCAAAAGACCAATGTTTGGGCCACTAATTGTCCATTATCGGCCCATTACTAAGTTTGTTACAAACAAACTTAACAGAGTTGTTAAATACTTGTAATATGCAAATCGGAGAAGATGATTTTCCGATTGCATTCAGTCTTCTTTCTTTCTCTCTGTAATCTGTAAAACAAACGAAGAAGCTTAGTGAATTCCGGTGAAGAAACCGAAGAGAGATGTACCTATTCAAACGGGGAACTCTATAATTCCGAGTCGTGTTCTTTGTTTTACCTTCATCGATTCGTTTCTTTCTCTTCATTGTTCTCTTAAATTGTTTCTAACAAAGGAGCGTTAAGATGATTCAGGTTTCGTTATCGAAATCAATTGCGCAGTGCTCAACTACCAGAGGTAGAAGGAGAAGGGAACATACCGGACCTGAGGAAGAAAAGTAAAGAGTCTCAATCTTGAGGCAAATCTTCAGAGAAGATCAGAATCTCGTGTTTGTTCGAGTCGTTTTCATCTGATAACAATAAGTCACAAGCAAGAAACATCAAATTAGTTCTCATTTCAGATCAAAGTTGATACAGGTATTCATCGATTATTGAAGCAGACAAAGTCTCAATCTATTATTCTGCAGGTAAGATTGTCATGAAACGGCTTACTAACATTGTCTCTGACTGGAAGACAGATTGGGAGGTCAAAGGAGATGACGGCAAACCGAGCTTCATGACAGTGGCAGTTTGGGAGGGATTGAAGAATTTTTGGAGAGACCCAAACTCCGTCAAGAAATCTGCTCTGTGTTCTGCTTATAGCAACACAGTTGGTCCGGATGGCTTGCCGCTCGCTATGCCTCACACTGCTCGGCAGATTTCTTTCGGCGGAGTGGCTTTACAAATGGTAAGTTGGGTAACTTAAAATTAAAATATTTTTGTTTAATTATTTTTTTT
>OVBA01008729.1:0-11891 GCA_900406435.1 Lepidium aucheri
AAGGTGGAGATTTGTAGAAATGTGTCAAATTTATGGAAACTTGGTGAGCAAATTGTTGGAGACTTTGTGAGAAAGTTGTTGGAAGCTTGGTGAACAAGTTAGAAGGCTTGGTGAGCAAATTGATGGTTCTTTCACCTATAAATAGATGCTCCATCTTCATTTATAAATCATCCCAAAACAACAAGTTCTCTCTACAATCAAAACATGTAGTATTCTTTTCTCTTCTTTTGTAATATTTCAAAGAGTGAAATATTAATTCGGTAGTGTTTGGAGGACGTAAGCATTTTGGCTGAACCTCGTTAAATTCTGGTATTTTTCTCTTTCTTTAATTGCTTTAGTTTATTTCTTTTAAAATTTACTATGCTGTTTCCGCAACATCAACAAATGATCAAACTTTTGTTTTGCAAATATCAAGATTACTTGAACTTACCTTAACTCTGGCAGATGAAGCAGGGAATGTAAGACACATCATGATCTCAAATGAAGGAGGCGGACTCACTCGCTCTCCCTTCCTAATAGCTCCATTTACAAGTATGGTACGAGCCTTTAGATTCGTCAAAATTCTAACAAGGATATTAGATAAACGACATTAGATGATGAATCTATAGACTACATTGCAAAGGTGACAAAAAACTCTCGAACTCACATCTCAACTAATTGTGCTTTATGAAGGTAGGCTTCTTCTTCTTTAACCTATTCGGATTTTGGAATTTCTCTTTTTCCCCAGTAATTTTACAGTCATATTCAAGCCAAGTGGTGAAGGCCACAGTCCGATTTTCAGGTCGAGATGATGAAATCTTCAGGTCATCGTCGTTGATTCGAGAGGAAAAGGAAAAGTTGGATATCGGATAATCGCCACCAAGAAAGGAAGAGGCAACAAATTTTCGAGAAAATAAAAAATGAGAAGGCCACGACTCTTTTTTTCCGGCACGAACCCACCCTCCAATATGAGACTGACATGTATAAAGTTCTTAAAAAATTTTAAGTTTCTTTGTTAAGAAACGGTTCTACACAAATAATCTTTTTTTATTCAATTTTAATTCTTTAATCCCTAAGAACTCTCCTTAGCAACCCCCTTTAGAGCTGTTCTAAGGATTGGATCTTGAGTTGGATTTTTGAAGAATTACTGTATATTTTATCCGTTATATCTTTTTTTCTGAAACTTCCAGCCTTTCCAGCATTGTAGATGCTAGACTTTCATAGTCTGCTTATACGCTCCCAATAGATAAGCAGAGGTGGAACTATTAGAATATGGGCTTCCAACTTAAAACCAATTAATAATGAGTGGAGAGATCCATATCTTATATATATTAGAGAGAATCTCTTCTAACTTTCGATGTGAGATATTATTCGCTAGTATGTCCCCTCGAGATGCTGAATCTTTTACCATTAATCTCATATGTTTGGAGATAGATTGATGGCACCAATTTTAGGCCTGACTTGTCGATAATTGGACAACTTTAGGTCAAATCAGGTTGAATAGCGTGGATCGTGGGCTCTGATACCATATTAGAATATGGGCTTCCAACTCTAAACCGATTGGCAATGAGTGGAAAGGTCCATATGTTATATATAGTAGAGAGGATCACTTCCAACTTCTGATGTGGAACATTATTCCCTAATACTCCCCCTTGAGATGATGTTTCTTTAGTCATTAATCTTGATATGTTTGGGGATGAATCGACGACACCAATTTTGGGCCTGGGTTGTCGATAATTGGACCAACTATGGATCAGATCGGGTTGGATAGCATGGATTGTGGGCTCTGATACCATAAGAATATGGGCTTCTAACTCAAATCCCATTGAAAATAAGTGGAAAGGTCCATATCTTATATATATTAGAGAGAATCCCTTCCAACTTTTGATGTGGGATATTATACCCTAATACGTCCCCTCAAGATGATGACTTTTTTACCATTAATCTCGTATATTTGGGGATAGATTGACGACACCAATTTGGGCATGGCTTGTCGATAATAAGACCAACTTTGGGTCTGATCGGATCGGCTAGCGTGGATCGTGGGCTCTGATAACATATTAGAATATGGGCTTCCAACTCAAAACAAACTGGCAATGACTGGAGAGATCCATATGTTATATATAGTAAATAGGATCACTTCCAACTTTCGATGTGGGACATTATTCCCTAATAGAAACAACTTCTGAGTTTGGTTTCATTATGGTATAATAGGTTTTGTGTTGTACCTCTTTGTTGATGAGATAAGATTTTGATATATATTCCCTATTTTAGTTTTGTTGGCTATTTCAATTTCCTTTGGTAGCTCAGGAGAACACTTTAAGCACAAACACTTTTTTTTTTTTAATTTTGTGTTGTACTTCTTGTCCAACGGAAGATCATGAGTTGTTTGAACTATCCTCTAAGAACTAACACTTTTTTTGTTGATTTTGCGAATGCTCCTTTATGCTGCTGCACTAATTGCTTCATATTTAGCTCTTCTAATTTCATCTAATCTTGTTGTAAAACTAGGTTTCATTATGTTTACACTGCAGTCGTCATCTGAGTTGACAAACACAATGCTGGATTTGGATCATGATATGTGTTGATCATGATGGATATGGTGACCATCACTCTCTTTTCCAGAAGTTTACTAGTTGTATGCCTATTTCTTTGGTGTATTAGTTTGAACATATATATGACAAAGCTAATCTCTTACCACACCTCGAGTTGTTCGTAAGCTTGTAAAAACTATGGGATCGGATACCAATTCTGTTTTTTTTCATCTCCGAAACCCTCCAAGAACAAAAGTCCTAAAGTAGTCGATCGCAGGTCACCGCAAAGTCTGGCAACTCAGGTATGCAAATGATCATTTACTCCCTCTCTCCGTCCCTTTCTAAGCGTTACCTTTATATGGGTAGTGAAATGTGTAAGAAAAAGTGAAAAGGACATTCAAACCCCTAATAAAGTCAATGATGTGGGTGGTTGAAGAGTGGCATATGATGTAATAACTCATTTATGATAGAGATGGTGAGTCATAGGCAAAACAACCATTAGCTGGTGTTTTGGTTCTATTAGCTGACTTCTTGGCTATAAATAGACCTCTTGGGTCATTCATTCAGAGTCTTAGGTAATTAGATTAGTTAAAAGTAGCTAGTTAGATTAGTTTTACTTTGAGTTTTGAAATAAAGTTTTGAAGTAAGTTTATAATTATTATCCATATATTTCTTTACCACAAGCACGTTTTGAGCGAACAAGTATTTGCTTAATTCAAAGAACAGTAAGACGTTTTTCTGAGCGAACAATATTTGTCTTGTGTTTAAATATATTTTAATCCGAACAACTTATTTTGATCGAACAAGTTTTTAGCGCTGTTATCAGGGATTGGTGTTAAAATTAAAATTTTTGATATCATTATGTGTTTCTTATACTAGTTTGGGATCGTTGTTAAAATTAAGATTTTTGTGATATTGTTTTTTGTGTTTTTTTTTTTTGAAAATATAAACAAATTTTTGAGACACTTTTATTTTGACTGTGTTATAAACTTTAGGATAAAATTAACATATGATTCATTACAACCCTCAAAAATAGTCTTAACCTAAATTTTGTGACACATTTTAATATATAAATTCAAAATTAATAAATATCAAATAGAATAAATTCTAAAAAATTAATATTTAATAAAAACATATCGATTTCGGTTAATGATTCGGTTCCGGTTCATGTTTGAATTCAATTTTATCAGTACATAGATTTAGGACACATTCTGGTATTTTGTCGGGTTCGGTTCATCTAATTTGGTATTTTGATTATTCTGGTTTAAGACATATATTCAGATTTTTTTATTTTTTAGAATAGAGTTTACAGTATAAAACGAGTTCGGGTTATGTATTTTTATATAAAAATTTAAATTAAAAAGATTTGATAGAAAATTAAAATTTGGTTCTTGATTTGATTCTGGTTCAAGTTTGGATTCGGTTTTCCAAAATATAGATTTAGAATTTATTGATGTATTTTGTTAGGTCTGTTTCGAGTTAGGTTCTTTTATGGTTGATTTCGGTTCAGTTTTTGAGTCTCTAGAACAATAGTTTAAATATCAATACGGGTCTAATAACTAAATGAACACGAGTTGAAAAAAACAATCAAATTTCACGCTATACCGTGAATATAATCATAGTTGTAGATTATAGCTTCTCCATACGTGATTGCTGGAATTAGTATTTTAATTATGAAATACTATTTTTTAGTTATTAATTACATGACTAATATTATTGTAAATTAAAATCTAGTTCCATATTAATAATGAGATAAATTAACTCTTGGGTAGATACCAATTTTGTGGGAATCCAAAGATGGTTAATTGTGTATTATTGATAGGGGGAGTGTGTTGTGTTGATATGTGTGATATCTTGTCCCACATAGGAAGAATAAAGAGAAGGAGTGTGATTTATATTAGACTTGATGATAGTGAAACTAAAAGTGTTCACTAAGTGAGAGTTGGGAGTAAACTACATGCGAGCCGTCGCCGCCCACCTGTAATATCCATACGGGGTCGGGATAGATATGTTATTTGATAAAAAGGTGTCCTTTGTGACTGTTAATGTGTTTATGAATTGATCTGTGAAGAGTTGTGTTATGTCACCATGAATGCCTGAATGGACATATGGGGAGAATGGTGTCATGTTACCCATGGATGCCTTAATGGACATGTTAGAGAGATGCAATTGTGTGGACCGGCTTATATGAGATGGATGTACCCGATTAAGCGTTATATGAAAATATTAAAAGGGTATGTTAAAAACTGGTCAAGACCAGGAGGCTGTATTGTTGAGCTTACAAAGAGTTTCCGATGATTTCATTTTAAATGACTCAAACTATTGAGTAAGTTTTGAAATTTTATTTTCTTTTGTAAGCTCAGTTCCGTCAAAATCATCTTAAGTTTATTCCAGATTTCGAAATTTAAATGTCAAATTTTGACCATTGTACTATTTAAACATGTTGCCGTTACGCATTTGAAATTTAAATGTTAAATTTTAAAAATGTCATTGTTCCTCATTTGAAATTTAAATGTCAAAAAGCCTAAGATCTCCTTGAAGGGAAGTTTTCTTGTATTTTCAATTTCCTTTTTACTTTCAAGTTCTTCTTTACTTTTAAGTTTTGTATTTTCAAGTCTTGTATGCTCGTCTAAAACCTGAAACACATGAAACGTATTCACCCCAAACGGGGTTAGTTGTCGAATAGCTAGTGCAAGTATATGAATTACAAAATCAGTACCTCTTACAACAGTAAAGTAAAACAATCCAAACATTTTCACAAACTCAAAGATTAGTATTCCAGAATCACTCAATCTTATTCACAACGGTTTCTCCTCGGACCGATAGAAGATGAGGTGTAGAGGTTGATCGTGAGCCTACGGAAAAAGATAACGAAGAGGGGACGTAGGCTTGTTGATCGAACCTCTATAAATATCTGCGTCCTTTTAAATATATAAAACGAGCATAAACTTTGTGGATTTTTTATAAAACAAAAATAATATTAGATAATTTTGATGTTTTAAAATGGTAGGTAAAAGAAGGTAGAGTGTTTCCTGCTTTATCTATAATTGCAAAAGATATTCTTGCATGACCATGAAGATGTATGGAAGACACGAAAATAGAAATGGTTGCTAAAAATCACTAAGAGTTCAAAAAAAAAAGGAAAATATGAAGATTTGGTGAATATTGAGAATATTCACTCAAATAGAATTTTGAATGGATAAGAAAATTAAGAGATAAGACCAAATATATTATTGAACGTGATCTAGGGTTGAAGACCAAAGTGAGGACGTGCATATAAATAGTTTTCATCATTGTAATTAAGAGTTAGAGCTTTTGAGAGAGGGTTTTTGAGAGAAAGGCTAAAAAAGATTAAGCTCGTCAGGGTTCTCTTTTGACTTGTCAGGGTCATGTTAGAGGTTAAGAAATCTAGATTTAGGTTAGTTTCTGAGAGAGTAATTTCCAAAAAAGTGAGAAGCTTTTGTAAGAAAAATTCTACTTGAAGATATATATTTTTCGTGTGTTAACAGTGTTCTTGTGCAAATTTATAATCAGTTATATATTTTGTCGAATTCTCTGCACTTTCAATTGGTATCAGAGCGGGACACCGACCGAATAAAACATTTATTCAAAACAGGTGAAGATCTTGAGTGGACATGGAGAATTCACCACAGTATATAATTGTAGTCAACCCTCTGAAGTTGGATCTTGATAACTATGGGTATTGGTAGTCTCAAATGGCTCAGCAGATTCGGAGTATTGATAGTGACGCATGGGTAGAAGTTGAAGATGGCTGGGAACCTCCGGTAAAGCCTGATGGAACATCAAAACCAAGGAAACAGTGGAACACAAAACAAAAGGCTGAAGCAAAGTGGAATTCTAAAGCTTTGGTTGCAATTTTCAATGGACTCCAAATTAATCAGTTTAAGAGAGTTCAAGGATGTACTACAGCAAAAGAAGCATGTGATATTCTTCAAGTGAGCTTTGAAGGGACGAGTAGTGTTAAGAGGACTCGCATAGACATGCTAGCCTCAAAGTTTGAAAATTTGTCTATGGGTGAAGATGAATCCATTGAAGAGTTCAGCAGCAAGCTGTCATCGTTAGCTCATGAGGCTTTGGTGTTGGGAAAAACATATAAAGATAAGAAACTAGTAAAAAAGTTTCTTAGGTGTCTTCCTTCCAGATTTCATGGACATCGGTCTGCTCTAGAGTTATCTCAGAAATCTGATACATTAAAGTTCGATGAGGTTGTTGGTATGATGCATGCTTATGAGTTAGAGATCAATCAAAAGCGTCCACAGAGTAAAGGAGAAGGCATAGCACTTGTTTCCGAAAAAATAGCTCATAAAAAGGAATTAGTTGAATATCTCGAAGAGCAAGTGGAGTTATTTGTAAAAAAATCCCTTCAAAAGTAGAAAGAGGAAAAATCAAGGAATATCAAGCGTCTGCAAAACCAGCAGCTGATAGAGATAACTACAAAGCTGACAAGCAGTGTCTTGAATGTCAAGGTTACAGACACTTAAAATCTGAATGTCCATGAGCCAAGAAGAAGATCACTATACAATGCTATAAGTGTAAAGGATATGGACATACCAAGAACGAATGCCTGTCCAAATTGAGTGGAAAGTCAGCAATCACAACTCTGAGTGACACTGGCAGTGATAGTGATAAGGATGATAATGTTCAGAACCACTTTGTAACTCATCTTGGCATCGTAGAAATGAATGACAATGAGGAAGAAGATGAAAATGCTAACCCTGTTCCTGAAAGTCAAAAGGCTGATGTGAATCAGATTCCTGTAGAATACTACGATACTGATGTAGACGAGTCAGAATCTGATGATGATCTTGATATGACTCTAGAAGATCAAATGGAAATGTTGGTGACTTTTTGGGTTAAAACTCAAGATAAAAACAAACGTGTGATGGTAGAAAAACAGGTAGTTGTAGAAAAGTTGCAATAAGCTGAGAAAGAACTCAAAGATGTCAAAGCTAAGAATGATGATCTGCAAAGCAGATTGTTTGAGCAGATGAACAGATCAGAATGCTGTCTAATGGAACAAAGGATTTAGACTATATGTTGACTAGTGGAAGGACATCTAATGATAGTTCTGGTTTGGGTTATAAGGGGAAGGAATCCACAGAGATGAAGTTTGTAAAGGCTACTGGTTCATTAGAGAAAGTAGATCAACTCAAACCTTTACAACAAAAAGGTGGAAAATGGCATCAACATCAACAACAACGAGCTGGTCTAGGATGGAAATCTGAGAATACTCAGTATTATGGATCGCATTGGGGTCATCTAGGTTATTGTTGATTTTGTGGAAAGCATGGTCATGTCAAAGATGAATGTTACAACTATCTCAACAGAATCAAGCACGTGATTAAGCATAACATAGTCTATTGGGACAATCAGACAAGAAACAAATTTTGGGTTCAAAGGTATGATTTGTATTATCATCCTCACCATGTTGAAGATTGGCAATATTGTGATATAGGAGAATGTCTTGTCACATGAAGGGGATACAAGGTTACAGACAGAAGTTTGATAATGTGCTTTATAAGAGAATGACAGTGTGTTATGAGGTTAAAAGGAAGAATCAGTATTAGAACACACACGTGTATGGAGTAAGTCAAACAGCAAGAGTCAAAAGGGGGAAACAACGTTGTGATTTACTTCACAACAACTTGTTGTAGCTCAGAAACATATGGTTATTTTTGTCTTGACGTGCACTCAAGCAGGGGGAGATAAAAGGATGACTCCTGATGAATCCACAATGTCTGATTGTGGGGGAGAAACGATTTAGGGAGAGCATTACATCAAGAAGTTGCAAAACAAGAACCTGATTGTGCTCAACAGGAATCTGTTTGCTCGAGATGTACATCAAGCCAAAAAAGGGGAGATTGAAGATGTATGAAGGGCACATGAAGATAGAAGTGGTTGCTAAAAATCAGGAATAATTCAAAAAGAAAAGGAAAAGATGAAGATTTGGTGAATATTGAGAATATTCACTCTAACCAAATTTTGAATGGATAAGGAAATCAAGAGATAAGACCAAATCTCTTATTGGACGTGATCCAGGGTTGAAGACCAAAGTGAGGACGTGCATATAAATAGTATTCATCATTGTAATTTAGGGTTAGAGTTTTTGAGAGAGGGTTTTTGAGAGAAAGGCTAAAAAAGGTTAAGCTCGTCAGGATTGTGTTTTGACTTGTCAGGGTCGTGTTAGGGGTTAAAAAATCTAGATTTAGGTTGGTTTCTGAGAAAGTAATTTCCAACAAATTGAGAACCTTTTGTAAGAAAAGTTCTACTTGAATAAATCTATTTTTCGTATGTTAACATTGTTTTGTGTGCAGATTTATAATCAGTTATCTGTTTTGTGGAATTCTCTGCACTTTCAGACCATAACTCAGCTTTCATCATCTAGAGCCTCAGATATATTTTCTGGAAAGGAAGCCTATAGACCGTTCCATATAGATTTCCTCCTCAAAATAATCATTTAGGAAAGTCGTTTTTATGTTCATCTGCCATATTTCATTATTATCACTACTAGAAAAACCCCTTCAGACGACGACTACGTCTCATTGGAGTCATCTAATAACCCACTTGACCATCGTCTATCCAGCAGTCGTCTGATTCAGACGACGAGTAAATCACCAAAACAACCATTGTATACCGATCATAAGGACCAAAATGTGGTGTATGCAACAACCACAAATATCGACTTTCAACAATTATCTGTGACTCCCTAGGACTGTCACACAGTTTTCTTCAACACATAGTTATGACATTGAAATCTGGAAAATCATTGCTCTTGGTCCAAAAATTCCAATGAATTCCATCGGTTCTCTCAAAATATTTGAAGAATACAACGACGAGGATTGGAAAGACAACCATTATAATGGTAAAGCAACTCAATTGCTATATTGTGCTCTTAATCCGGAAGAACACAATATAATTTCTTCGTGTGAAAGTGCCAAAGTAATTTGGGAAATGCTATAGGTAACTCACGAAGTTTTTAGTACAAGTGTTTTTAAAGTACAAGTTTTGACCTATCAAATATTGGTTCTGTTGCCAGGAAACATTTTTTGTAAATTGCTAGAGAGAAATGAGATAAAAATCCACATCTTAAAAGAACGATCATAGTGGTAACCCAACCTTGAAAAGTGGAGATCCTAAAAACTTGGTTCAATGGGAAAACTAAGTTATGAAAGTTCTATTGAAATCACCTTTTTATAAATCCAATCCTGTAGAACAGTATAAGTGCTAAATCCTGTGAAACATCTAGAATGGTGCATTCTTAACGAGTTTTACGTAGTTTTTTAATCAGATTATTGTGAAATACATTATGTGATTTTATGTTGAATTTTTGTTGTAATCATGAATCCTGCTCGAATAAAATGCAAGTTCAGTATGGTGTTCATGGGGGTTGCTGATGAACTCATCAAGTTCATCCTAAATCGATTGATCAGGTCCTTGATGTATTTCTTCTGGTTGATAAAATTACCCGTAGGCAATTGTTTGACATGCAATCAAGAAATAACTAAGTTCTCCAATCATACTCTAACATTTATAAGATTTATAAGATTTGTACAAATAAGGTCACTTGGTAAGTACTACTCTAACATTCCATAACTTAGAATGTTCGTAAAACGTATAATATATATACGATATAGTATAATCATAACCAGACAAGTATTAACTTGCCTCAATACCGAAAGCCTAATATACAACCACACGATTGAAGCTTTTAACGTATATAGATAGAAAGACCGAGAGAATAAGAGAGATAAGGTGTCAGCCTACCTCCGTGTGAGCTATCGCTCACGTGTAATCATCGCAATCATACATTTGCTTCAATATACCTAATTTGCTTCACGTGTAATCGAATTCGAACTGAGTCTTAAAAAAATATACCTAATGTCAATATCAGGAACCGAACCAAAATGAACATTTCAATTCAATTTCGTCCGATTCTATGGGTTTCAAGCCAAATATTTTGAACCCAAATTTATATAATTATTCGGATATGTATAAGGCCTTGTGATACGTTGATAGCTATGTTGTGGGATAATCATGTATTGTTGGTGTTGGCTTATGTGATACTACAATACAAAATAGTCATATACAAATAAAGGAGCGTAAGATCGTCTTTTAACTTTACCTAAGCAAACCAATGGATACGCTGTACAATACATGGCGGATAAAATAACGTGAAAATTTTACTGTGAAAATCTTGGGTATTACATACACTACAAGAAAATAGGGCATTTTCCTACAGAAAAAAAGTCGTGGGTTTTCGTTGGTTAAGAAAACCCGACGAAAACCCACTACTCTAACGATAACGATGGGTTGTCGTAGGAAAATAAATCTCGGTCGGTTTTCGTAGCTAATGAAACCCACGAAAACCAACCAACATATATAGTGGTCGGTTTTGGTCGGGATTTCGTATATTGGTCGGTTATGGTTGGAAATAAATCCCACTAAAACCGACCACGTAAATATATTTAGTAAAAATATATATATACATGTGGTCGGTTTTGGTAGGTATTCATACCAACCAAAACCAACGAGTTCTAATTTTCGTGGGTTTTGGTCGGTTTAAATACCTACCAAAACCTACCACATGTATTAAAATTTTTGTTTTTTTTAAATATAATAGTGGTCGGTTTTGGTAGGTAAAAATACCTACCAAAATCGACAACTATTAAATGTCGTGGGTTTTGGTCGGTTATTAATACCTACCAAAACCGACCACTTTTATTAATTATATTATTTTTAAAAATTATATTAGTGGTCGGTTTTGGTAGGTATTTAAACCGATCAAAACCCACGAAATTTAGTACTCGTTGGTTTTGGTTGGTATTATTACCTACCGAAACCAACCACTAATAATTTTCGTGGGTTTTGGTCGGTTTTTTATAGCTACAAAAACCGACCACAAGTATTAATTTTATTTTTTAAAATAAATTATATAAGTCGTCGGTTTTGGTAGGTATTTATACCGACCAAAACCCACAAAAATTAGTACCTACCAAAATCAACGACTTATAAATGTCCGGGATTTGGGTCGGTTTTGAATACCTACCAAAATCGACCAATGTCAATCGTCATTGGTTTGATCAATTTTCGGGAATCCGCAGGGATGAGTTTGGTGTGACAATGTTGCGTCACCAGAACCACAAATTCTCTTAAGATTATGAATAAGTTAGTATGTTATAATGAAACCTAAGTAACTCTTAAGTTTTTTTATTATGTTTAGAACTTAGGAAGGGAGCACGTTATAATAAGTAAAAGGCGATAATAGCTAAAAATACATTACTTAAACATACTAAAAATTAGTACACCACTTAAATTAAAGTGCAACACGTAGATGAAATTACATAACTAAAACATAAT
>OVBA01008730.1:0-11890 GCA_900406435.1 Lepidium aucheri
GTGTGTTCCCAATGATCAAGGATTAAAGGATGAAATCCTTAAGGAGGCACACAAGTCTAAGTTAGCAATCCACCCGGGATCGACAACGATGTACCGTGACTTGAAATGGTACTATCATTAGACAGGAATGAAACGTGATGTGGCTAAGTGGGTATCCGAATGCCCAACTTGCCAATTGGTNCACCAAGTTCCTAGTGGATTATTGCAAAGTTTACCTATCCCGGAATGGAAATGGGCTATGATAACGATGGATTTCATCACGGGATTGCCCATGTGTGATAAAAAGGATTCAATATGGGTAATAGTGGACAGGTTGACAAAGTCCACACACATTCTTGCAGTCAATTGGACAGATACGGCTGAAAGATTAGCCGAGATCTATATACGAGAGATCGTTAGGTTGCATGGGGTACCCGCAAGTATCATCTCGGATAGAGATTCTAAGTTTGTTTTAGCATTTTGGAAAGCTATTCAAACCAAGTTAGGGACAGAGGTCCACACAAGTACAGCCTATCACCCGCAAACGGATGGACAATCTGAAAGGACAATCCAAACACTCGAGGACTTGTTGCGGGCAAGTGTGTTGGATTGGGGAGGTAAGTGGGAGGAACACTTGCCTTTGGCTGAATTTGCTTATAATAATAGTTACCATGCTAGTATTGGAATGTCACCATATGAGGCATTGTATGGAAGGCTTTGCCAAACCCTATTATGTCGGACACAAGTGGGGGAGCGTAGTATCTATGGAAGAGACTTCATAGAGGACACGACTGAAAAGATCCAAGTGGTTAAGCTCAATATGAAAGCAGATCAGGATAGACAAAAGAGCTATGCGGACAGGAGAAGGAAAGCACTTGAATTTGAAGTAGGAGACTTGGTTTACCTCAAAACCGTATCGTATAAAGGGAAGGAAAGAACTATCCGATCAGCTAAGTTGGCACCAAGGTATATTGGGCCTTATAAGGTTCTGGAAAGAGTTGAAAAAGTGGCATATAGGATTGGGTTGCCCATAGAATTGGAAACATTTAATAATGTGTTCCATGTCTCAATGTTAAAGAAGTGTTTAGGAAGTGGAGAATGAGTTTTTGAGGGAACCCCAAGGAACTTAAGAGAGAACTTGACAATTGAAGGAAATCCAGTCAAAATTCTAGATAGAAAGATCAAAATGGATCGTAGAAAGAAAACCCAAATGGTGCAAATAGAATGGCATTGCGATGGGGAACTTGAGACTACTTGGGAACCGGAACTTAGGATGAGGGAAAGTTTTCCCAATTTTTTTGACACACAAGATGGTTGGACCATCCACTGTTTAGATTCGAGAATGAATCCTATGTAGTGGGGGAGAATTGAAATACCCACATTAGGTAAATCCGTGAACGCACTAGGTGCGGTATGAGAATGCGGTACAAACGGACGAACCAAACAAGGCCATTTGGTATAGTCGAGCCAAGGAAGGGCATTGGAAGCCTAAGGAATGATTAAGATCAAGAGAAACCATGGAAAATGAGTTAAGGAAGGAATTTAGATTTGAGGAATTGGGACCGAACCGGTTGGATCGGACAAGATTGGACGGATCAGACAGCTCAGTTGGTTCGGACAGATTAGGTCGGATCGGACAGGATTGGACGGATCGGACAACTTGGTTGGATCGAACTTGATTAGTCTAAGTTCGGACATGAACCTAGGAGATTCGGACATGATATGTTTAGCTTTGGACAAGCTTGATTTGTGATAAATTATGAGGTGACAAAGACAGGATAAGGTTTCTCGTTTGGACAAGAGTTTGTTAGATGTCCGAATGAGTTGTCTAATGGGCCAAACGAAAAGGGTTAATGTGATATGGGCCAAGGATTGTTTTGTGGGCCAAAGGGTGTTTAAAAGAGTTGATTAAAAGGGGTTTAACCTCGGCCCAACTAAAATGGATTAGGATTAGGGTTAGGTTAACTTAGAGCATATAAATAAGATCCTAAATCCCTCTTAGGAATAGAATCCACAAATAAAACCTAAAGTTAAGAAAGAGAGAGCTCGAAGAAAGGCTAAGAGAATCGATCTAGTGGAAACAAGAAAACAGGTTGAATTGAGTTGAAGGTTTTGCTATAATAGGCAAATCGAAACCCATAGTGCAAAGAGAAACCAGAAAGAGAGCTAAGGCAAAGGTGAGTTCATGACCGTGAGGCTTGATTAGTCTTGTGTTTGGTAATAGGTTGAATTGAACCCTAGAATGGTTAGGTTTAATGGTTAAGTGAGAAAGGAAGGACCATGTGGGTTGTGATTGTGATTTGCGAACCTTGTGTTCGGTATCTGTGATATGCGAACCTTTTGTTCGGACTCCGTGACTTGAGAACCTAAGGGTTCGTTTATGTGACTTGAGAACCTGAGGGTTCGTGATATATTAAGGATGATACTCTGAACTTAAAGGTTACTTTAGCTGATCCGGAAGTAACCCGGGTTGTTAAACTAATCGATGAGTTAACCCTGAAATCGTGATTGTTCTTTGGTTTATTTAATTTGTTATTTAATACATGTTCTGGTTATAACCTAGTGGGACGGAATGACCGAACCACTAAGTAAATTCGTTTCCTTATTCAATCTGCGTGATTGTAGGTAATGACTCGGCCAATGAGCGAGAAAGTGGCTAGTAAGAGCGAGACCAAGGTGGAAAGGAGAGGAGGTGGGTTTAGGGATGGAAATTGGGGGTTTATTTATGTTATTTGAAGTTGAATTTGATGCTAGAACCGCTTTCATTATTGTTAAGTTATCGATTTATTTTGAACCTTGGATTTAGTTTTTAAATAAGAATGCAATCACGTTTTTATAATCTGTTTGGGCTTATCACATCTCTTGAAATCGAATTTTGACTTAGTGAAATATGGAACAAGAAATGGTCAAGTGTAAGGTCCGCCCAAGACCTTGCTAAAATGTATCGGAACTTGAGTTTAATGGTTTGGGGTGTTACAATTTGACCTCAAATCTGCTTCATCTGCAATAAAAGGACTCAAGTCAGACACATTAAAACTTGTACTTATATTATACTTATATTATACTTACCTTGAAGATCGAGTTCATAAGCATTGTTATTGATTCTTTTCACAAAAGTGAAAGGGCCATCAATCCTTGGCATAAGCTTCAACTTTCTTTCGGATGGAAACCTCTCCTTCCTAAGGTGTACCCAGACTTGATCTCCCTCATTAATAATGAGTTCACGTCTCCCTTTATTAGCTTATTGAGCATACACCTTAGTCTTTCCTTCGATGTTCATCTTGGCTTTTTCATGAATCTATTTGACCAGTTCTGCCTTCCTCTTGCTGTCCAAGCTAGTTCTTTAACATTCAAGTAAAGGAGTTAGATCTAATGGAGACAAGGGATTAAAGCCATACACAACTTGAAAAGGAGAGAACTTAGATGCCGAATGCATATAATGATTATAAGCAAATTCTACATGTGGCAAGCAATCTTCCCAAGACTTACGATTCTTTTTAATCAAAGCACGCAAGAGTGTAAATAAGATATGATTAACTACTCCAGTTTGGCCATCAGTTTGGGGATGACAGGTAGTAGAGAATATCAGCTTAGTACCTAGCTTAGACCACAAGGTTCGCCAAAAATGACTCAAGAATTTGGTATCATGATCAGAAACAATTGTTTTAGGCATGCCATGCAATCTAACAATTTCTCTAAAGAACAAACTTGCTACATGAGATGCATCATCAATTTTGTGACAAGCTATAAAGTGAGCCATTTTCGAAAACCTATCAACCACAAAAAAGATTAAATCTTTACCAGTTCGAGTTCTAGGAAATCCTACCACAAAATCCATTGATATATCAACCCAAGCATGCTCAGGAATGGGTAAAGGAGAGTACAAACCGTGTGCTTGAGTAGTAGATTTAGCTTGCTTACATGTAACACATCGAGAACATACCCGTTCGACATCCCTTTTCATATGTGGTCAATAAAAATGATCTTGCATGATTTTCAGGGTCTTAGCCACACCAAAATGGCCCATGAGACCTCCTCCATGTGCTTTTCTAAGTAGAAGATCTCGAATAGAACAGTTAGGTATACACAAACGATTCTCATAAAACAAGAAACCATCTTGTTTGAAGTAGCGACCAGAAACATGTTCAGAACATTCAACAAATATGTTTTTAAAATCAGAATCCGTCTCATAAAGTTCTTTCAAATGTTCAAAACCCAGAAGCTTAGTTTCAAGAGTGGAGAGTAGAGTGTACCTTCTTGATAATGCATCAGCAACCACATTGTCCTTACCTTGCTTGTAACGAATTACATAAGGGAATGTCTCCATGAACTCCATCCACCTAGCATGGTGTTTGTTCAGCTTATGCTGACCCTTGAGGTGTTTAAGGGACTCATGATCAGAATGAATCACGAATTCTTTCGGCCAAAGGTAGTGTTGCCACGTTTGAAGAGCTCTCACTAATGCATATAGTTCTTTGTCATAAGTAGGATAATTCAAGGTTGCTCCTCCCAGGTTCTCACTAAAATATGGAATAGCTTTCCTATCCTGCATCAAGACAGCTCCAATGCCCACATAAGAAGCATCACATTATATTTCAAAAGTTTTAAGAAAATCCGGTAAAGCTAGAATAGAAGCATTGATAAGTTTATCCTTTAATTTTTGGAAAGCATTCTCTTTAGCTTCAGTCCATTTAAAGCCGATTTCCTTCTTGATGATTTCAGTTAATGGAGCAGCCAAAGTGCTGAAATCCTTTATAAAACGCCTATAAAACCCAGCCAGTCCATGAAAACTTCTAACTTCGCTTAGACTCTTAGGTGTAGGCCATTCTTGGATTGCTCTCACTTTCTCCTCATCCACCTTGATGCCTCCTGCACTTACAACAAAGCCTAGAAAAACAAGATTATCCATGCAGAATGTGCATTTCATAAGGTTAGCATACAACTTTTCTTGTCTAAGCACTTCTAAGACCTTCTTAAGATGCTCAATATGATCATCTAGACTTTTACTATAAACCAGGATATCGTCAAAGTACACCACGACAATTACTATATCTTCAGGTGGTGAAGGATCAATTACTATGTCTTCATCAGCTGACTCATACTCTCCATTAGGCAATATCATCATAACCTTTTGGTTTGGACAAGAATTAGCATAGTGACCTCTCCCTTGACACTTAAAACACCTAACCTGTCTGGACCGTGGCTTATTTTCAACCTTTTCCTTATTGCTGGTCAAGTTGGAGCTTTCAAAAACTCCCTTAGCTTCTCCTTCGGTCAGTTCAGGCTTTGAACTCTCTCTTGGCCGCTCTTCTTTGGCATAGTTTGACCGGGTGTTGTTTTTGTAGTAGCTATGAGTGTGGTTATTGCGTTTAAGCTGCTGTTCAAACAAAATGGCTTTGTGAAGCATGTCTTCAATCTCCACATAAAACTCTGTCTCAAGTCTGTCTTGTATCTCACGGTTTAGTCCACCAAAAAATCTGGCCATTGTTGCTTCCTTATCCTCCATTATATCAGCCCTAAGCATGAGTGTCTCCATCTCTTGATAGTAGTCTTCAACAGACCGGTTTCCTTGAGTCAACCTCCTCAGTTTTTGATGCAAATCTAATCCCTATGGTAATGAATTGGAACAAACCGCTTTCTCATAACCGTTTTCATTTCTTTCCAAGTGCAGATTGGATATTCTCCGTTCCTTCTTCTATTGATCACAAGCTGATCCCACCAACTCAAAGCATAATCCGTAATTTCTGTGGCAGCCACCCTTACTCTATTTTCTTCAGCACAATGTTGACAGTTAAAGACAAACTCAATCTTGGTTTCCCAATCCAAATAAGCATCCGGATCATTTCTGCCTTGGAATGATGGTATGTGGATTTTAAGTCCACCCAGATTTTCTAGCATACGGTTTGGAACTTCCTTCTTTCTATTGCTCTTATGGCTTATTTTGGATGTGTCACTCTTACGACCATAGTATTCTTCAGCCATCTGGTCTCCACTAGAACCTGACTTCCTTGGTTCTCCGTCAGACTTATATTGTTGAGATGATATCTGAACTTGTTCCTTGTCCGAGCTTCCTTGTATAGATCTTGTCGTAAACTTTCGTTGCCCATCAGATTGAATCTCTTGACGAAAAACCTCAAACCTCTTATCTAAAGCCGTTTCTAGTTTCTTGTCAAGCAACCTCTCCATAGCCTTGATAAGGAGCTTATTGTTAGTACTCTGTGTAGTCTCTTTATCTTCTTGCGACATGGTTTTCTGCAAAACAACACACGAAACTCACAGTAAAATAGCCCAACAAATCAAAAATTAAACCCTAAGAAGAATGGAAATCACTAATAGAATTTTAGCCAAACAATTCCAGCAAGTCCAAGTTCACCAAACCCTAAATCGCACAGCCAAAATATAAAAATAGTTACGCAGAAATTGTGAACAAAATTTCCAGATTCTAGGAACAAATTCGAGAGTAAAACTTGATGATTGTGAACATATAACCCAAAGCAGATCAAATCGGTGAATATTAGGGTTTCTAACACAATTTTCGACCACTTTTGTTAACCCAAACAAATCGCAAAATCAAAAATGGTGAAGAAGAAGATGAAAAGTCAGAAAAGTGAGAGAGATGGAAACAATTAGCCTTTGAAGTGGCTCTGATACCACTTGATGTAACCCTTATAAGATCGACACTCCAAAAACAAGTGAGAGANAACAAGGGAGAGATAGATTCTGGTCCTTGACATCTCGTTGGAGAAGAAGAAACCAAGTAGATGTATCATTAGGTCGCACAAGGGTTGCGGAAGACCCTTGATATTCCGTTAGGGTTCTTTGGTTATGACTCACCAAAGAGAGAACAACAATCGAAAAGAGTTTGATAAAAAGAGAGTTGTTGGAAACAAATGAAAGGTTTACAAGAGTTTAACAAGGGGAAACGCAAAACCCTAGTGTCTAAAAGATAAATGGGCCGAATCCCTAACTCAATAAATGGGCCGAATCCCCAACTCAACAAATGGGCTCTCTTGTCAAGTGTAGACTATTTGCCTCATTAAAACCTTACTTGGAAAACCCAATGGGACAAAACCAAGTGAAGGAAAAAGAGTACAAATAGGCTACACACCCATTTGTTGACCACAAGTCAAAACAATGTGGGTTGACTTGGATGATCTTCTTCTTGACTTTGAATCCGGATGATGAGTCCTCCAATAGCTTGGTTGAAGAGTTTAGCCCTTGACCTTGTCATTGCTCCAGCTGGTACACGCATAATGTCTTCATTCGTTTGCTCCTCATCCATTGACTCCTTGTCTTTTGTAGCAGCATTTAGTGAGTTGAGTCCTTGCTTGTCCAATATCATATCAGATCCTAAAAACCATGAGCCTATGCTAAAATGAATTGAAACAAGAAAAGATAAATGTGCTTAATCAAATTAAGTCTTGTTAAGCTCAAGGAAGTTGAGTCACATGTTCTTTGATAAATAGTTCCTCTTGAGGCCTGTACCACTAAAAAAAAGGATTAAACTTGTATGTTTTAGAGTCCAGCTTAGGCATTAGGGCTTTGGACTGAATGCTAAGCTTGGATGCTAAGTACATTGTGGTTTTCCAAAGTGATAAAGGTTCACATGTGGATTACATATTTCCTGATATGCTGCTTGTTTAAGGTGACATATTCCCTGTGTTTGCAACCTGTCTTCCTTCTTAGTTCAGTGCATTTGCTTGAGGGCAAGCAAGACTAAGTTTAGGGGAGTTAATATGTTTTTATTTTAGCATGTTTTAAGAGTCTCATTTATTCCATTTTGCATACATATCCACATAATTTACATAATTTTAGAGTCCTTTTATGTTCATATTGCATATTCTGCACTTGCATTCCATATGGAGTGATTTTAGGTACTATAGAGGCTTTTTGGAGTGTTTTGGATGCAAATGGACGTGATAAGTTGTCTAGACCTTGCCTGAGTGCAAGGAAGGATCAAAGTAAGCAGCTCATAACTAGATCAGAAAACCTCGAAATGCATCCTTGTTGTGCTCAAGCCGAGTCAGAGAAGACAAGACAACCTTGCAATGCATCCTCACTATGCTCAAGGTGACTCAGAGAAGAAAAGACAACCTTGCAGTGCATCCTTGTTGTATTGAAGTCGAGGGTTATCTTTTGCTGAAGACAAAGCAACCTCGCAGTGACCAACTCTGGGCATTGAGGTCGAGGCTACCTTTCTGACTCCATGTTGTTGACTTTTTCCCTGTGTTAACTTTTTAAGGGTTTCATGTAATGGGCAATAAATACCCCTTTTAGCCTCCAAAAAACATCATCTACGTTTTTAGCCTCTTTGTTCTTGAGAAAACACTAAAAAAACCTCTCTAACTTTTTATGATGATCTCTTTGATCTAGTAAGTACTTAAGTTTAATTTCTTTTGCATTCATTTTACTTTTGTTTGCTCTTTAAGTTTAAGCATTTGTTTTTATTTTATGGGGTTGTGTTCTTGGTGAAAAAATCTGAGTAGAAAACTAAGGTTCTTAAGGATGGGTTAGATTGGTGTGGAATCCTTGATTTCCTAGGTGTCTAAGCATATAATTGAATATATCTCTTCTCTCTAGGTGCACTTTATGCTTATTTCAACCTGATCAATTGAAATCTGATCTTTGCATTCCTCACCCATAAGGTGTTTGTGAAATTACTTGATTGAGCCTAGGTCTTGAGTTTACATCTCTTGCTCAAGTGATTGATAGTTTGGAGTGTATTAAGCATTTAGTGACTGTTCTTAAAGCCAGACAAGGTGTGGATCACTTCAAGTATAAGGGTCAGGTCGCACATTGGGCTGATTTCAGTGACCATGGGAATGGCTTGATTCTACTGTTTCACTAGCTTAGAGATTGCCTTTGTTTGAGTTTGTTAGGCATCTTTGGTAGATCAAGGAGACCCACTAATCTGTTATTCTTATCCTCAAGACCCCTCATCATTCTAATTTCCTTTTGCCTTCTCTACTTACCTACATGCTCAACTTTATGCTTGTTCTTGCTTTCTTTTACTTTCTGTCTTGTTCAAGCTTTAATGCTTGTTTCCATTTATTTGCATTTTAATTCTCGGTTTTTAGGTTGTTATATAATCATCTCATCTGTGTGGCTTGTATTAGGCATATCTCACTGCATCTTAATTGCTATCATATCACCCATTTGGATTAACAACCTTTGTATTGCAATGACTATGATAATACATTGGGATAATTGATATGTGTATCGATTAAAAAATCATGTTATCACATGCTCATCCTACCATAATGGTTGTATAACATGTTATTTGCTAAGGTGAGCTCCACATGATTCTTATCAAAGAGTCTAAGATTACCTATTCCATGTCCTAGAAACCTATCACCATTAGCTATTTCTATATTCCCTACAGCTAGTTCAAACTTCTCTATGAACTTAAGGTGACTAAAAAAGTGGTGAGAAGCACCGGAGTCAATAACAAGAAAGTTAGCTGGTTTGTGAGAGTAGTAAGTACTTGTTCTACATTCTCTAACAACTTAGGTTACTAATCATGTGGTCGTCTTTTGATCCCACCACTTGTTTGGTTTGAGATGTAGATGGAGAATCATACACTTACCCTTGGTATGACCCATTCTTTTGAAGTGCTCACACAACATGCTCATCGTATCACCATGGTTGTATATCACGTTATTTGCTAAGGTGAGCTCCACATGATTCTTTTAAAGAGTCTTAGATTTCCTATTTAATGTTCTAGAATCCT
Organism: Lepidium aucheri; assembly: GCA_900406435.1. Lineage (NCBI taxonomy): Eukaryota > Viridiplantae > Streptophyta > Magnoliopsida > Brassicales > Brassicaceae > Lepidium > Lepidium aucheri. The sequence goes on from OVBA01008730.1 coordinate 9,710, forward strand.
ATTACCATTAGATATGTCTACATTCTCTACAGCTATTTCTAGGTTCTTTATGAAGTTAGGGTTACTAAAAACGTTGTGAGAAGCACCTAAGTCAATAATAAGAGAGTTAGCCGGTTTTTGAGAGTAGGAAGTGCTAGTTCTACGTTCTTTATGAACTTAATGTTACTAATCATGTGGTGATCTTTGACCCTTTTACTTGTTTGGTTTTATATGTTGATTGGAAATGCAACACTTATCCTTGTATGGCCCATTCTCTTGCAGTTATCATACATCATGCTCTTCCTACCATTATGCTTGTATAACATAATATTTGCTGACGTGAACTCCACACGATTTTTATCGAAGAGACTTAGATTCCCTATTCATTGGACTAGAATCCTATCACCATTAGCTATGTCTACATTCCCTATAGCTACTTCAACGTTTTCTTTCAACAAAAGGTTACTAAATTTGTGGTGAGAAGCACCTGAGTCAAAAGCAAGAGATTTAGCTGGTTAGTGAGAGTAGTAAGTACAAGTTCTATGTCTCTATCAAGCTAAGGTTACAAATCATGTGGTAGACTTTTGATCCTTCCACTTGTTTGGTTTCAGATGTAGATGGAAAATCTTATACTTAGCCTTGGCATGGCCCATTCTTTTGCATTGCTCACACACCATGCTCATCCTACCATCATGGTTGTATAACACCTTATTTGCTGAGGCGAGCTCCACACAATTCTTATCAAAGAATGATGTGAACTCAAAAATACGGTTCATATCAATGGGTCATCACAAATTGTTCAGTACAAATCTATACCAAAATTCCAAGAATGTTATTGAAGAAAATCAGATTACAGAATCAAGAAAGTGTCTACATACAATGAACATTTTAGAGCCGAAAGGTTCCACGGTTATGGAGTTTGAAGATTTGGCATGTCATGACAAGATTGATTTTGAGATCAGTGGTGAAGAAAATTCGGAGCTTACAACAGTGGAGGAAGATAATCATAAAACCGACTACATCTCCTTTTCAGGTCATGACCAAGGACCAGAGGCATACTTAAGATGGGAAGAAGGCATGGATAATTGGTTTCAGTCCAACCGAATCCCTGAGGAAGAGAAAACGACTGACGCCGAGGACACCTTGATCAATGAGGCATATCTACATTGGGATAGAGAAGCCACTCTTCAAATATACTTTGAAGAACCAGACTACACATGGGAGGAGAATAAGAAACTCATGTATGAAGAGTTTGTCGAGAAAGCTACAGCCTCAAGCCCATATTCCCATGACTTCTTCAAAGGTTCACCTCACGCAAAACCAAGGAGAAACATTTCTATCACTAGGTTGAGCCACGAGGCAATACACAAGGAAAGTCATCACCATGAGGTCAATAAGATGTCCATACACGTCCATGTTCAGACTCAAGATGAACAGCAATGGAAACATGAAGAAAATCACCAAGTTGTCACAAGAATTCCTACAAAGGGATACACTGTCACACAAACTGTTAGTGGTACTTGAGGAAGACACTTCCAAGAGAGTCATTGAAACATCAAGATTACAAGGAGATCCTCACATCATGGAAACCAAAACTAAGTCTTGGAAAAGTGTCGTATATTCATTGCTTATCAAGGAGAATCCACCAGACTCATCACCAGATTCTCTCACAACTCAAACTCGAGGTAAATTGCTTTTGAGGACAAAACCTTTTGAAGAGGGAGGGAATAATAGGATCCTAGACCATGGACCAATGACCGTGGTACAAGGTTTAGATTCGGTTGTTGAAATTTTGGCTAAATACACCAAGGATAAAGGAGAGACGAACTTCCTTGGGAAACATGTAGAAGATAAAGGGGAGACGAACTTCTTAGACATGTTTAAGCTGCCCAAACTCAATTACTCATTCATTAGTCAAGCACCTGAGCCGGACACAAGGAGCTCACTTCAACAACGTTCCCTGGAGGATATTGAGGACATGCGGTTACTTATTAAGGATCTACAGATGTTACAAAACGAACTAAGTCATACTGGTAATTTATATGGCTTTTTGAATCAATCATCTAACTCCTCGAAGTGAAATCAGCCCAAAAGAAGCTCTGAGCTGAAAGTTAGGAATTTTAAAAGTTGGACCCTTTGCGCTAAGGCCTGATTCGCGACAAAGCCAAATATTAAGCTACACAGCCCAGCTCGGAAGCGGCT
>OVBA01008731.1:0-11887 GCA_900406435.1 Lepidium aucheri
ACAACGTTTGCGATTATGGGTTTTGATTGAGGACATTTGAAGCAGTCGAACGGAGGGATTGGGAATGTGGTTTCGATCGAGAGACTGGGATTGGAGTATTGGAGAGAAGAACCAGAGAAGAAGAAGAGAGACGAGAGGAAGATGATGGAAAGGACAAGAAGAGAAATTAGGGTCTTGGGTGCTAAAAGCTTCTGATTCTTGTCCCTTTTCCAGGCGTTCGCCATGGAAATGGTCTTCAGATATATTGTTTCGATCTGAATTGAAATGGGAAAGTAAAAGAAATTGGCTATTTGAATCTCAGATCTGATAAACAATAAAGAAATTGTGCCAATGAAGAAATTCACAGACAAGTTTCGAAGTTTGTAATATCAGTCATCACTCATCAGGACACGAGACTTACTACACACACGCTTTTGTGTCCGTTTACAGAGATGTCCAAAATTATCGAAGAAAACCATACTTTCAAAAATACTTCTAAAAATCTTAAAAATTGCTGAAATACATCATATAATTTGGGGATAAAGTTAAACAAACTTCCAACTTATAAAAATGGATAAATTAAATTATGAATTTTCGAGTTTCCAAAATAAAAATCGAAATTTTTGTTGAATGCCAAATAAATCCTCAATTTGTTATTAATCATATCATTTAACCCTAACGTTATCTTCTTTAACATAATCAATTAACCATGTTAATCTCTCTCAATTGTCTCTGTTAGTCAATACACAATCCAATAAAAAAATTATTTTTCTTAACTTTATTATCTTCTTCCACCATCTTCTTATGTTCGTTTTTAATGAAGAAAAAAAATTGAAAGAGATGAGAGCAATTCCCATCATGATGACGAGGCAGGTCTGGTTCAATTGTAGCTCTATTGGTGAGTGAAGATATTCAGAAAATCGATGTCAATCCTCCTAAATGAACTCGTGATTTTCCTTCTGAGGAAATGCGACACCAAAATTGGATTTTCAACCATTTCAAAGAGGTCAGAGAATCACATTCATAGATGAATCTACGAAATTTGCACTACAAGAAGACATGCAGCTTACAACACCGATTTTCGTCCCTAATTCGTTGTAAACAGAATTTACAACGAATTAAAGATGCACAACATTTCGTTGTAATATGATCGTCGTAACAAAACTTTCGTTGTAATTTCGTTGGTAATTTTGCAAGCGCCCAAATTCGTTGTAATTTTGTCGTAAAATATTTGTCGTAATATCGTTGTAAACTTTGCGAGTACAAGCATCGTTGTAATTTCGTCGTAAAATACGCAAAGTGAATTCGTTGGTAATTTTACGACGAATTCATGTCGCACAGTTTACGATAAAATTACAACCACTCTATTTTACGACGTCTTAGTGACTTTAAATTTACGTTGAATTAGAGAAGCTAATTTTACAATGAATTAGGGACGATAGATTTTACAAGTAAATAGGGACGAAACTTTTTACAACTAAATAGGGACGAAACTCTTTACAACTAAATAGGGACGAGATTAGATAATTTTTTTACAAAATAATTTAATTTAATATTTTTTGATTTAAATTAAATTGTAGAATTTTTTATTAAATTTAAAGTGTGATTTTATAAATTTTATAAATTTTTTTTTTAAAAAAACATTCGAAACACAAATCTAGCATAAAATTTCATAATAAAAATCTGAACTATGGGCTTCTTGCTCCTCAGCCACTCTTTCGTTCAAATTAACATGTGTCTCGGCCGGAGTCTGGATCCCGAGATTCTGACATCTACGTTCCAATGCCTCCATCACATATGGATTGCCCGCAACCAAGATATCAATCATACTCTCCATAGCTGCCAACTTTTCATTCGTCGTTTGCTGCTCCAATGCATGCTCAGCTTCAGATTGCTTCAGCTGAGTTATTTTATTCTGCGAAATTATCAACTAAGCACGAAGAGAGTTTTCACCTATCCAAGATAAAGTGAATCTGGGGATATCTTGTGCGGATCCAATTCGAAGAATCCGTCCTTTCTTCTTCGGAGTAATCTGAAAAAAACGTGAATCATGTTAGTATATATCATATTATTTATACTTAATTAAACATTGAAATTAAATATCTTCTTCGGAGGTTTCCTGTGATAGCTGAGTCTGGCGCTCCTCAACGGCAGCTACAACCTCGTTGTGTAGCTTATCCGATCTAGCGTCGACAAAAGCTCCAGAGTTCTTTTGATGAGTCTGCTTGAACAAATCTGGAAGAGAAGGAACATGTCCTGTCTCTTCAGTCTAAAAATTTAAAAACATAGTTAAATATTTAATTGAGTAAATTAAATATTTTAATTTTAAGTTAACTAACTTACCATTTGTATAGCGACTCCGCAAAAAGGAGTCTGCCCAGCGGTGTGAGGCATAGCGAGCGGCAAGCCATCCAGACCAACTGTGTTCCGAGAAGCAGAACACTGAGCATATTTCTTGACGGAGTTTGGGTCTCTCCAAAAATTCTTCAACCCCTCTCAAACTGCTAGTGTCATGAAGCTCTGCTTGCCATCATCTCTTTTGACCTTCCACCCTGTCTTACAGTCAGAGACAATGTTAGAAAGCCGCTTCATGGCTTTCTGGTTGACCTCGTGCTTGACGATCCCGGTGATAGAGACGTTCCAGTTCCAATGTTGCTGTTAAAAAAGAGTTAGTATTATGCAATTAGATAAATTTAAAATATAAAACATAATAATTAAAATTAAGAAAAACAATTACCGCAAAAACCTTGAACCACGTGATACGAATGTAGTGTGGTGTTGATCTCCAATTATGCGTCACCTCGATAAAATAACTCTTGATGCATTCCGTAATGCTTCGCCCTATTTTGTTATCCACACCAAACCTGAATTTAATTAAACAATTATAATTAGTAATTGTAATTTGAAGTAATATTGATTTAAAATTTTTAAATTTAAAAATAAAATTAATAACTTACCAATAGGCGATGACAATCAAACCAATACATCTTCTCCCATGCTTCAGTTGAAATGCATCTGTCCTCCCACGACAATAAGGACATGCCAATCTCCCATGTGTTGTCCACCCTGATAACATTCCGTATGCAAGGAAGTCACTTATTTTTCACATAAGCACCGCCTTCATCGTAAAATTTGTTTGGGATGAGCAATCGTATGACACCATGACTCCATAACTCTTTTAGCTCGTGAATCAGAGATTGCAAAAATACGTCTAGTGAGCGCTTTGGATGCTTAGGACCTGGAATTAGAATACGTAGGAATAGAAAATTTTTTTCCATGCATATCCCCTGGAGAAGGTTATAAGGCGTAAGGATTACTGGCCATAAAGAATATTGTCTACCAGACATTCCAAACGGACTAAAATCATCAGTGCATAGAGCAAGATAAACATTCCTAATATTTCTAGCAAAATCTTTGTGTACCGTATTGAAGTGTTTCCACGCCTTCGCATCTGAAGGATGATTGATCTCTCCATCCGTCTGTGAATGCTCTGCATGCCATCTCACTGCAGCTGCTGTCCTTTCAGACTGATATAATCTCTTCAACTTGTCTGTTATTGGTAAGTACCACATCCGCTGATAGGGTACCTTTTTCTGCCCACTTCCTTGTGGCTTATATCTCGGCTTATTACAGAATCGACATTCCTATAACTGATCATCATCTTTCCAATAGATCATACAATTATTGATGCAAACATCTATCACCTTACAAGGTAACCCAAGAGTAAAAACCAATTTCTGAATCTCGTAATATGATTCAGCACACACATTTTCTTCTGGCAAATACTCTTTCAATAATTCAGTCCACATATTCATGCATTACGGAGATGAATTACATTCTTGTTTAATATTCATCATCCTAGCTGTGAGTGATAATTTATACAGACCTTCTCTACACCCCTCGTAGATAGGCTGGTTTGCAGCATCTAACATGTCATAAAACCTTTTTGCATCTAAGTTCGGTGCTTCAGCAACTACTGGTTCGGTATTAGTTTCTTGAAATGCATCTGTGACCATCTCATGCATCCTATCATGCTCTGCAACCCCATGAACCTCATTCTGATTTCCAACTAAACCGGATAGAACAACTAACCTGATTCAAGCGTAAGTTTGGTTTGATTGGCTTGGTACATGAATATTTCTAGCCCGTTCATATACTCGTTTGTCACCATTCCGGTAGCATCTCTATGCATATACATCCACTTCTCTAGCTCTTAAATCTTGCTTGCCCTCAAGCAATATGCAAGAATCTAAAAAAGGAAGAGAAGATGCTAATCTGGGAATTCAGAGCCAAAGTCATGCTGGTTCAAAGACTAAACTAGGATGCAAACAATCAGTCATACTCAAAAACTCTAGCCATGATCATCACAAAACCGAATGGGTTTAACCTTGACTACTTATGCATTCAAATATGCTGCTCCTTTTAACATTCATTAAAGCTCAGAATCCGTGAATCTAGTCTAAACATCAATATGGAGTTCGTTTGGTCGAGGGTAAGGTTTAAGAGATTAAAATGATATCTTACAATATATGGTTAATCGATGCATCAAGGGATCACTCAAGAAATGGAAAAAGTTTTAACATAATGCTAAAGGTGATAATCCAACAGATGCATTCAAGAGCATATTCCATCTACCCATTGCACCCAAATGATCCACCTAGCCATTATAATCCCAGAATATGAACCTAGATTACCCTTTTATCACAAGGCTTCTTCTTTCTAAGCCACTAAGATCAGAAACTTAAGTTTTTCCAATCGAGAATCTAAGGAGGGATTCTATTACTTTGAACTTCTAGCTTTTTGGGGCTTAAACACTTACAGCTCTTGGTTCTTTTCTTTCTTTCTCTTTATACTTAGAACCTTTCTTATTTCTTTTCGCTTCCCAAAACCTTTATTAGAATCTCTCTTTATACTTTCTGCCCATTCCCTTTTTAAACTTCTTCTTTTAAACCTTACTTTCTTTGCCATTATTTTCACACTTCCCATGCTTAGACACAAGCAACACCACACCCAAAACCCGAATAGCTTAGTCCTAGTCTGATTCAAAAGGCGTGAATCAGAAACTACATGGAGATATGTCCTTGTCGGTTCTCACCTAACACTTTATGTCAAGCTAATCTGAAAAAGAGACCTCAAAATCACACAACAAACATGACACGGTTCGAAATAAGGTGATTATGCAGCATGGTGGGAAGCTATTTGGACTAACAAGATAGCAATCATGAAGAGAAAAGATAGTCCAAATATTTTGTGAAATCCTTAAACTCCAAGTGATGCAAAGACTAGATAATTGCTAATTTGATTTATGGTTATCACTTAGATATAAGGAACATCATCAGATTACATCGTTTTCAATCGAAGATATGCAATACATTCCATAAATTTCAAACATGGTTTGGTTTTAATTTCAAGCTAGAATGAATGCATCAAACAACTTAAAACGAGGGCAGTGATCCTAGCCATCAAACCAGCAGACAAACAAGGTACAAACATCATTATTCCCAATGCAACCTAAACTCGAACTAAATGCAATGCATGACACTCTATTTTTTTTCTTTTTTTCAATTTTTTTTGTGTTTTTCTTTTCCTTACATGTATGCATGATCAAAACTTATATGAATGAATGAAAACAAAAAATAAGAACAACGAAAACATGATCAAATGTTGTCTAGAATCCTCCCTGAAACTTAAATCACACAGTCCCTTGTGTGTATAAAAGCATGAAGGAGAATTCGAGATTAACAAAACAAAACAAGCATGCAATGGTATATACAAAAGAGTGTGGAATAGGTACCTTCGTCTAATGCCTTCCAAACAAGGCCCACCCGGCTGGATCCATGTCCATGCTGTCATTGTGAGGCTGAGGCTCCTGTTGCTAATGGGAGAAGCTCGATGTGCCCTCTAATGGATCCAAGAAGTTCATAGTCGGTTGTGCCAAAACGTCCTGTGGTTGAACCTCTGTACCGAAATATTGTGGCTCGTTGCTTGTGCTTCATCTTCTTTGGGTCCAGGTTGACAATCTCTTGTGATATGGCAGCTCTGCACTCGTCTCGGGTTATGACTTTGAAGCGCCTGGGTGAGCATAATTGTACGTAGAACTGTAAAGTTCAAATGAATGCCCAAAATCTTCAGTCGAGTTAAGGTCAAAATGTGGGTATCGAGGGAGTATCTGCTGCTGCTCGAAATGTTGCACTGTCTATGCTGCTCAATCTGAGCATCGGTCGATGGGCATGCGCTGATGCCCTGCGAGGTTGTTCGGAGGATGAGCGCCGAATAGATTGCCGTGAGGTGGAAGCAGAGCGTCTGAGAGCTGGTGGAGTTGGTTCTCTGAGGTCCGCGGGAGTGAAACTCCTTTCTCTTTGAGAGCTGGAGCTGAATTTAAGCGAGTTAAACGAGTGGGTGAGGTTGCTGATCTGCTTGGCGTTCCATTTACACAATCTCTGCAAAAGACCAATACGCTTGTGAGCAGCCTCTAACCCCTTTGACATTTTATGTTCGTGATACTCGTCAAAATAATAGCACTCTGGCTCTCCAAGGTTCTCTTTAACAGGTTAACCTACTCGTGTCAGTCTGGTTCGTCAAACTCTAGGTCCACTAAGGCACTCTGCTGGGGGTAAGAACGCAACATTCGTTTCGAGTGTAACCATAGTGTACTCCGTGTTTAGGAGCGAAATTCTCGAATCAGCTGCTACACCTGTCGGCCTGAACTTATACAACCAGACTCCTCTATGTGGCCCCTTTTTTAAAATCTTGTGCTGCACAAGATAAGCAATGTCAAGATATTCTGGAGCGATTGGTTTTGACCTCACACTCACGCTACATGCCTCCAAAATCCTTGTGAAGATTCCGCCAGTACATATGGTTGCTTTTTCCTTGTCTTGGCAAAATCGCGCCCACCTCTTATAGCTCACCGATTGCTTCATCAGTGCTTTGGCGAACCCATTGTCGTTTGTGTTGCCAGTGAAATTGCATTCCATAGTTAACGTTGTTGAGTAAGCTCTTCATCCTCTCGTCGATCATCTTGAGCTCTGGTCGCCTAACATTCCCTGCTTCGTATCTGGCAAAACAGGTGCACACAATCACTTTGTGGAAGTAGCAGATGGCAGGATTCCTGATTTTCGTGTATTTGCTCTCTGAGGAATTATACATGTCAGGACCTGTTATCAACTTCCACAAAAAGTTTAGCTCTTCTCGGTCGAAATTAATATCGCGTCCGTCCGATGGGCAAAGAGCAAAAAGCTACTCGAAATCTAACATGGAGAAAGAGTAGCTAACACCGTTGACGATGAAGTCTATCGTCCCAAAACTATCTCTGTGCTGCAACCTTTCTTCTTTAGTAGAGTGCACTTTTAGGTCAACTGAGGCGAGAAACTGTATTGTTTCGACCCTCTACGTGTTTTGGGGGTGAGAGACAAATTGCGTCAACCCATAATTTGCAAGCATCATATCCATATCCTTGGCGATGCCAAGCTGCACCATCGTTTCCCTGTGGATGTATCTCATTCCAGCCATATTCGTGACCCTGAATTCCTTGAGTGCATCTTGGCAATTCACCATCTGTGGCATGCTCCTAATGTTGCAATCATCGATACCGTCGTCATTTTCCTCTACGCTACTGCCATCTTCCATAAAAACGTCTTCCTCCGGTTCTTCTCTGATGGCTTTGCCTCTACGTCTTGCGGCTTGACGTTGTTCCAATAGCTCTAGCGGCGAGTTGTCATATTTGACGTCTATTGGAGACTCCTCCACCATAGATTGTGTAAGGCTTCTTCTAGTTGAACCTTCTCCCGACTTCTACATTTTTTGTGTGAACGATGTTGTAAGCGGTTCAATAGTGGTGAGGCTTGGAACAGTTTTGAGTGTGAACATTGTTGTGCTGAGACGAGAACGAGTCTTGGTGGCGGTGCATGGTGGCGCGTGGTGGCATGTGACGGTGGCGCGTGGTGGCATGTGACGGCGGCGCGTGGTGGCGTGTAACTTGTGTATGAAATTGAGGCTTGTATCGGCTTTAAGATGGTGGTGTAGCTCGGTGGCATGTGGAGAAATCTACCGTGTTGGCGCTTCTTGAGCAAAGAAAAAACACCACTTGAAATCTACCTTGCGTTGATGGAGAAACTCGAAATCAATCCAGTGTAGAAGGGGAAACACTCGACTTCGATATCAGCAAAGAACAAGCGGCACTCCATTTCAGCTTAGCATTGAACAAGCAGCACGCAAAATCAACTTAGCATGGAAAGAAAACTCGATTTTAGCTTGGTGTTAAAGGAGCTAAATTTTGTCTTGGTGATGAAGGAGACACTCGATTTCGACTTGGTGTGGATGGAGACACTCGATTTTGTCTTGGTGTTGAAGGAAACGCAGGATTTTGAGTATAGGAGATATGAAGACAAGTTAGGTAGCAAGATGAAAGAAGAGAGATGTGCTTGTGGAGCGTGATGGAGTGGTGCAAATTGTGTTGGAAAGGAGGAAACAATTCGAGTGGTGTGCAGGTACGATTCCTTCCCTTGGTCCCACACTTGAATTTAGCAGAGTCTTTCTCTTTTTTTTTGAACGTGAAACTGATGCTCCTGGTTCCTGTAGCAAAACAAAAACAATCATAGTGATAGAAAAAAAAGATTCAAAAGACAGACAATCATAATTAACTATTCACAAGGATATCATGGGATTGCCTCCCAAGTGCGCTTGTTTAAAATCACTGAGCTTGACATTTACACCCTTCAGAGGTGGTTTGGTTCATCGAGAGAAACAGAGGTTCTGTCGTGAATGGTCTCGTCAACTCGGTATAGCTTAACCCGCTTCCCATTTACAGTTGAATCACTATCATCTTTGTTAATCAGGGTGGCAACTCCGTAAGGTAAAACTTCCTTGACTCAGAATGGACCAGAACATCTTGACTTTAGTTTTCTAGGAAACAACTTAAGCCTTGAGTTGAATAGAAGCACTTGATCACCAGGTGTGATCTTCTTTGGTGCAATTTTCATATCATGGAAGGCTTTAGTCTTTTCCTTGTATACTTTCGAGCTCTTGTAAGCCTCTAGTCTATCCTCCTCTAACTGATGTAGATTCATGAGCCTTTTCTCCTGAGCGGTCTTGGGATCAAAATTTATGAATCTTGTAGCCCACTGTGCTTTGTACTCTATCTCAACAAGCAAATGACATGATTTTCCATACACCAGCTGGAATGGAGTTCTTCCAATTGGAGTCTTGAAAGCTGTCCTGTATACCCACAATGCATTGTCCAATTTTGCTGCCCAATCACGCTTAGACACCCCAACAACTCGAGCTAGAATAGTCGTGATCTGCTTGTTTGACAGCTCCACTTGACCGCTGGTTTGTGGATGATAAGGCGTATCCACCTTGTGCTTAACTCCATTCTTCTTTAGCAGATTCTCAAACACATTATTGATAAAGTGCGAGTCTCCGTCACTGATTACAACTCGAGGTACTCCAAACCTGGGGAAAATGATGCTTTTGAACAGCTTGATAACTACCTTGGCATCATCAGTGGTACAAGCTACAACTTCAACCCATTTGAAAACATAATCCACTGCAACGAGGATGTAGCGATTTCCATGAGACGGTGGGTTGAATGGTCCCATAAAGTTGATTCCCCAACAATCAAACACTTCAACTTCAAGAATCGGGTTCTGTGGTATTTCGTTTCTCTTGCTGATATTACCCATTCTCTGACACGGATCACACTTTGAGATGAAATCCTGAGTATCCTTGAACACAGTAGGCCACCATAATCCTGATTGTAAAATCTTCTGAACAGTCTTGAACATGGCAAAATGTCCACCGTAGGCTGACCCATGACAGTGCTCAAAACACCCTAAACCTCTTCCTCTGATATACACATTCTGAATAAACCGTCTGCTCCTTTCTTGTATAAGTAGGGTTCATCCCATAGGTAATGATAAACATCCTTGGAGAATTTCTTCTTCTGATAGGAGTCCAGACATTTAGACACCTCAGCAACTACCAAGTAGTTAACCAAATCTGCATACCAAGGTAGAGCTGATCCAGCGAACTTCTTGCTGATTTGAGGACAATTTTCTTTTGCGCTAAAAGTCATAAGTTGCTCCTCTAGCATTGAATCATCAATTGGGATCGAGTCCTCTATCATCATCCACGACAGGTGATCTACTACTCCATTCTCCACTCCAGGTTTGTCCACTATTTCCATGTCGAATTCTTGTAGCAACAGTATCCATCTCGGCAATCTCAGCTTAACATCCTTTTTCTTAATCAGATGCTTCAACGCAGCGTGGTCAGTGTGAACAATCACTTTGGATCCCACCAGATACGATCTGAATTTCTCGAATGCGAATACTACAACAAAAAGTTCTTTTTCTGTGGTTGCGTACTTGATTTGGGCGTCATCAAGAGTCCTGCTGGCGTAGTATACCACATTCAACTTCTTATCCTTCCTCTGACCCAAGACTGCTCCAACAGCAAAGTTATTCGCGTCGCACATGATCTCGAATGGAATGGTCTAGTCGGGAGCTTGGACTATTGGGGCAGAGATCAACGCTTCTTTGATCTTAAGAAAAGCTTCAAGACACTCAGAGTCGAAGTTGAGCTCGACTGCTTTGCATAATAGGCGCGTCAGAGGCCTTCCAATTTTGGAGAAGTCCTTTATGAACCTTCTATAAAACCCAGCGTGACCGAGGAAGCTTCGAATATCTTTCACTGTCTTTGGGGGTTGCAGCTGAGCCATCACTTCCATCTTTGCCTTGTCTACCTCAATACCGTTCTGAGATATCCTGTGTCCCAACACAATCCCTTCTTGAACCATGAAGTGGCATTTTTCCCAGTTGAGCACAAGGTTAGTCTCCACACACCTGCTAAGCACCCTGCACAAATTTGACAAACAAGAAGAGTAGGAAGAACCATAGATGGAGAAATCGTCCATGAATACTTCGACAATGTCCTCTATCAAATCTGAGAAAATAGAAGTCATACAACGCTGAAATGTAGTAGGAGCATTGCACAATCCAAATGGTATACACTTGTAAGCAAAGGTGCCATAAGGGCAGGTAAAAGTAGCTTTTTCCTGATTATCCAGGTTTATAGGGATCTGAAAGAACCCGCTATACCCCTTAAGGAAACAGTAATACTTTTTACCAGACAACCTTTCAACCATCTGATGAATAAACGGCAATGGGAAGTGGTCTTTCCTAGTGGAGAAATTCAGCCTCCTATAGTCTATACACATCCTATGCCCCGTTTTGGTTCTAGTGGGTATCAGTTCATCCTTGTCATTTTTGACTACAGCAATACCCCCTTTTTAGGAACACAATGCACAGATGAAACCCATTTACTATCAGAAATTGGAAAGATAACATCAGCATCTAGCAACTTAAGTATTTCTTTTTTCACAACTTCTTTGAGGTTAGGGTTAAGTCTCCTCTGGGGCTCTACGCTAGAATGAGATTCATCCTCTAGGTGTATCCTATGGGTGCAAAAGTTTGGAGTTATTCCTCTAATGTCTTTAAGAGTATATCCTATAGCCTTCCTAAAAAGTTTAAGCTCAGTCAATATCATGCTCAATTCATCATCACTCAAGGCATCATTGACAATCTCAAGATAAGTAGAATTAGAGCCCTAAAAAGCGCACTTTAACACTGCAGGGAGTGGTTTTAGTTCCACTTTGGGTGCTTAGAGCTCATACCAGTCATCAGCGACCGCAGATGTAGTGCATACGAGTGCTTCTAGTTCGAGTCTCTGGGTTGAATCTGGAACTGATACGCTCGAGTATAGACTCACTAATTTATCCTCAGAACGTGTTTCATCCAACTCCTCAATCACCACTGAACTTCTGACTGGCTTGTGAGAGTCCAGTAGCTTCCCATAGTATTGATACAACGAGTTTTAACCCTATATCCTACTGCAAGTGCACAGCAAA
>OVBA01008732.1:0-11884 GCA_900406435.1 Lepidium aucheri
ACTGGCCTTTCCAAGCCGTTGGACAGTTTTTCCACTCCCAATGCATACAATTGATGCTGCCTATCATCCCTGGAAACTCTCGTACCTCTCCAATATCGAGTAATCGTTGAAGATCTTCTGGTGTAGGTCGTCTTAGATAATCATTCCCAAATAGTTGTATTATCCCTTCAGTGAAATTTCGCAGACATAAAAGTGCAGTACTTTCACCAAGTCAGAGATATTCGTCAGTCTTATCTCCCGCTTGACCATATGCCAGCATACGTATAGCTGCTGAATACTTTTGTAGTGCAGATAGTCCGTACCTCCCGTGACCATTTCTTCTTTGCTGAAAGTATGGAAGTTCATTACTAAGGCGATCGACAATTTGCATGAATAATGGCTTGTTCATTCGAGAACGCCGCCTAAACATTTCCGGTGGGTATGTAGGATGTTCACTGAAATAGTCGGTCCATAGTAGATTGTGTCCTTGTTCTCATTGCCTTTCGATATAAGCTCGTCTATTCGGCTTTTTGGCAAAACTTTGATCAAAGATTTGCTCGAAACGTTGGTCGATCATATCCTCAAAACGTTCATCGAAAATTGAATCCATTTCATTAGATGATGATGAAGACATATTAGACAAAGGAAAAGAGAAGTTGAGAAAGTAATTTCACTGGTTGATAATTTTAGAGAAAGTAATTTTAGAGAAAGCTCATAAAGTAATTTTAGAGAAAGCTCAGAAAGTAATTTCAGTGGTTAATAATTTTAGAGAATGGAAAGAAAAAGAGAAGCTGTGAAAGAAAGTTTTGTGGTCGATAATTTTTGAAATTGTAGAGTTGGTGCATTGTTTACAAACAAGTACTCTTTAAATAGAGGAATTGTTCATCAAGTCCAAACAAAATGCTACATTTTTTACAAACCCGTGAATGAAAGAAAAGTGTACAAACAAACAAAAGTGTACACTTAACACGACCCGTGAATGAAAGAAAAGTGTAGAAAGAAACAAAAGTCTACACTTAACATAACCGCTGAACAAACACCTAACTTGAAATAGATTCTGCTACCTTACAAACCCGTGATTCTAGCATTTTTTTCCTTATCCTTCAACACATAAGAGAACAAAGAGACAAAACAGATTAGTAATTAAACCAAAAAGAGTATAAGCAAACAGATTAGTACACAAAACAGATTAGTAATTACACCAAATAGAGTTGAAGCAAACAGATCAGTAATTGAAACAAATAGATTTGAAGCAAACAGATTAGTACACAAAACAGAGAACAAAGAGACAAAACAGATTAGTACACAAAACAGAGAACAAAGAGACAAAACAGATCAAAGAAAGTAGACTAATTAACATACAAATCAAAGCATTTTAGCTATGAGTTTGTTCTTCAGAGAGACTTCTATATCAGAAAGTCTCTCTGTGTTGGCAAGTAGACGATCAAGCAGTTTTTGCTTGGATATGTTCTCTTTCACAGCAAGCATGCTCTGCCATTTTTCCAGTTCAGCTTCATTCCCATGCTGCTTCTTGCGTTTGGCTGCTTTGCAAGCTTTAACACCAGGAGGTTTAACCTCTTCCATGTCAGGCTCCACAGCTTCCTTCCTTTTCTCCTTAGAACCATCTTTCGCCAAA
Organism: Lepidium aucheri; assembly: GCA_900406435.1. Classification (NCBI taxonomy): domain Eukaryota; kingdom Viridiplantae; phylum Streptophyta; class Magnoliopsida; order Brassicales; family Brassicaceae; genus Lepidium; species Lepidium aucheri. The sequence continues at coordinate 1,616 of OVBA01008732.1, forward strand.
CAGGTTGACTTCCACTTTTGATCATACCTCATTTCTCTCCAGGCATGTTCAAGGCTAAACTTGATCTTGTAGTCATTGTAGAAGATGTCATGGGCAGCCTTCATGACATCATTCTCATTTTGGCCACTAGATTGCTCCTTTACAGCAGCCTCATAGCTTCCCACAAACTTGCACACCTCTGCGTTCACTCTTCCCCATCTTTGCTTGCAGTGACTTGCCTCTCGAGGAGCTTTTTCACTGATTTGAGGGCTTGAATTAAAATACTCCTGTATTCTCTTCCAAAACGCTCCTCCTTTATGTTCATTGCTAACAATAGCATCTTTGCTGGTGTTGAGCCAAGCACTGATGAGAACAAGGTCTTCTTTTGGTGTCCACTTTCTTCTTTCGACCTTTGTCTGCTCTTCTGAGCTTTGGCTACTAAACCTGGGGAACTCAGAGGTCTCTACGTCTACAGTTTGACTGCTCTGGCTAGCTAATAGGTTGAGAAACCCCGGGGAATTCAAGGAAGAAGGCTCCATTTAGGTTTTGGTTGTGTTTTTAATGGTTCTGAGTTTAGGTTTACGTTCTGAGTTTAGGTTTATGTTCTGAGATTTGGGTTTCCTACGGGTTTTAAACTAGTTTTTGCATTCAAAACAATTAAACACATTGTAACTACCAGCCATTTCTATAATTAACTCTTACATCAAATCAACATTTACCAAAGCAACATTTATCAAAGCAAACAGAGAGAGCATTAAGCACAACAACCAATATTCATCACACAACAAATCAAGATTCATCATACCAACCAAAACAACTCAAGATTCATCAAACGTACAGAGTATTAAGCACAACAAATGAACATTTATCAAACGTACAGAGAGCAATAAACATCAAATCAACATTAAACCAAACAGAGAGAGCATTAAACATTCAATATTCATGACACCACCAACCTACAAAGACTTAATGACACCTATATTTTCTATCTTTTTATGCTTACTTAAATTTAAGGGAAATTACCTTTAATTGTCACTCGTAGCAGAGCTTTTGCAGGAGTTCCACCTGGCCAGTAAGCTTTTCAACCTGTTCCTGCACATGGACAGACCAATTAAGTTAATCACTTAAATGAAACTACTTTTTACAGATTAAGCTAAGCTAATGTTTACTGATTAATGTTTACAAATTAATGTTTACATAAAGTAATGTTTACAGAATAATGTTTACAGATTAAGCTAATGTTTACAGATAAGAATTATGATCTCTACTCTGGTTCTACGCTAATGATCTCTATTTTCTGGTTCTACTGACTAAGCAAGAAATTAAACTTACCTTAATTTACAGAACAAAAAAAGTCAATGATTATGATGATCAGTTTCATTTTGTTTCATTGTTACTAAGTTGATTACACTCACCTTCAATGTCTCAATCTGAATATTGAGCTGCTGCATTCCTTTGATAACAAACTCAGCCTCATTCACCCGCTTTGTTAACCTTTCAATCTCCTCCTGGACACCACCCACCCAAGGATGACGAAGATGCATCCCATCGGCATGTTATAGAATAGAAAAAGAAATCAATATCAGGTGATGAAGAAGTTCCCGGGAAGATTGAATATGAGACTTACCTCATAGTTTATGCACGTGAATAAGTGCTTCCCAGGAAGAGTGTCGAAGTCCTCCTTCGCCATAACCTCGTCGATGATTCTCCCACCACACGGACAAGATGTCGGAATCCCGAAAAGTCCGTCGTCCATGTCACAACTCATGTCGTCGTACTCGTTTACCCTCATGGCAAGGGATCTACAACAAAAACAAAGCAACATTAAAACCCTAATTAACAAGTTAAAAAACCCCAAATCGATTTCAAACCCTTATCGATTCAACCCCAAAAATTGCTTTCTAACCTAAAATTGAAGCAAATAAACAATAAATCTACTCGAAACTTACATGGGAATCGTCGATTTTGCTGATAAATGTGTCGGATATCTTTGATTTGGAAGAGACTCACCAAATCGCCAAAATCGCCTTTCTCACGCACAAACCCTAGTTTTTTTTGCGCATGAGAGAAATGAGGAGTCGTCGGTGCATTACCCCCGACAGCGTAAAAAACCCGCCCAATCAGGAGAAGACACGTGGCGTGAACCCGCCTCTTAGCAGATGCCTCCCAAGAACCGGCTCTTACGAAATAGGCTTTTAAATAATCATTTTTAATGAAACGGGCCTAAGATCCCGAGCTCATGAACCCATATTGAACCTTTGATGTGGATGCTCTTAGTGTTCACACTTTTTGGTGAGTTGCACTATTTCTTCACACCCCTATGTTTGTACATGATCACTTCCACATTTTCGTGTCTTAGGCCTTATGTAGCCTTAAAACATGGGTAATTCTTCCTTATAACTTTACAAGAACAATTATAACATTTGAACTGTATCTCTGATTCTGAATCTAAAATTTATTTTGGAAACTAGAAAAAAATATATTTCCAACAGTATATATATCAACATCTGGTTCATCGGTAGTCGATGGTAACACAATTAAGAATGTCAGAAGTTGTAACTCTTTAATAGATTTGTGACATTAAGAATGTCAAAAGTTGTAACTCTTGAATAGATTTGTGACATTAAGAATGTCAAAGTTGTAACTCTTTATTTATAACTCATAAACTAAACTATCCAAAAATTACAATTACTTGTTCTTAAACACGCATACACACTTTTTAACATATTCTTATTTAATAACTAATTATGTTAATTAAATCAAATTCAATTATAAACTAACAATTACTCTGTTTTATAATAAAGACGAAATTGTTAAATTGTGCTCCTGATGATGTGAAGTGACATTGTCGCTCATCAACTCAGTTCAACATCATATCAAAGAGGAAATTAAAACAGAGAAGAGATCTAAGACAATCGCAAACATTAGGGTTCAGGAATTTCGATTTGGGGATTTTAAAGCTGGTCCAATTTTGAACCAAAATGCTGCGTTTTTTAATCTGTCATGAACGACATTTAACAAAGTTAATATCGTATTTAGCTTTCGTTAGTGTTGACTTAATTTGGTTTTGAATTGGTCTGGTCAATATAACTTTGATTTTTTTGTTCAAATGGAAAAGTTTAGTATTTATTTCGGCAAATATATGTAAGTTTGGTATTTATTTAACTATTTTCTCATTAATATATACTAAGATATATTGGACTTTATAAATTTAACCTAATTATATATAAACACACATAGCTTATTATGTAATGTATGTGCGCGAATGCCAGTTAAGAATGTATCATACTTCAGATACGATGAACGTATGGGTGGTATAGGCAGTCATTATATTGGACTATTCTCCACATTTTATCTCTAAATAAATTATTCTATTATTATTATTATTATTATTATTATTATTATTATTATTAAATATTCTTTGTTTTATCATTATTTTTTAATTATGGAATAATGAGAGTGTAATAAATCAGATGTGCATGACGACAACTTGAGAACAAATGGGGAAATTGCTTTGATGACTAAAGCAAGTTGGGCTCCTAATTTCACATTATGACAAAAACAAAGCTGGTTCGTCGTATATACTAATTACTATCTCAAACTTGAAAGAGATCAGATATATATTTTGAATTTATTTTATTTTCTCAATAAAATTTTATACGTTAAAACCTTTTACAATAAAAAATTAATACGTTAACTAAGTAAAGCTTTTTTTTGTCAGAAATTTAACTTTAGTATAAAAACAAGGTACATGATCAAGTAAGTTTACAAGAGATTCCATGAGATTGTTAATTAAGTTTAGCTTAACTTTATGAGCTTGTTTAGTTAAAGCATTAACAGTACAGTTAATGTTTCTTCTAATTAAGGAGAACTTAAAACTTCTTGTCTTAACCAAGTAAAGTTTAAATTGCATAACTTGCTGTATTTTTTTCTTTAAAAAAACATACCCATTTGTATAAAATAGGAGATTTCAGGGATGAAAATGAATTTAGGTTATAAAGTATTGTTGATCAAATTGACAAAAAATATATTAATATATATATATAGGGCCGGTTTTGAGTTTTTGAAGGCTGGAAATGAAGAAAAAAAAATGGGGCCACTTCATTTTTATTCAAGGCAAAGAGAATAATGACTGACTGGAAGAAGAAATGTTAATTAGGTTTTCTTTTTCTTTGCTTGTTTTTTTTACTTTCACTAAACACGTTTCCAAACTTAATTGTTTTTATTATGTTACTACTCTGTAAATATGCTTTTTAAATTGTTTGTTTGGTTTTTCGAATTAAAAAAAAAAGAATAAAAATTTGTAGTCGCGATTCAAATACAGACCTTAATCAATATTCTAAGGACACATACAATACTAAACTAAAGGAAACTACATTGTATTTTGGGGCTGGAAGGTGATCCCCAGATTCTTCCACGAGCCGGGTCTATATATATATATATATATATACCTGTTTGTAAATGTATCTTTTTGTCAAATAAAAATATCTCTATATATCAAAAAAACAATTAATAGAAAAAAAACACCACACACGCGCTGTTGTACTCGTAGCTGTGCTTGTGTTCGTGCGTATGCTTGTGCCCGTCTTCGTGCTCAGGGTTTGGGGCTCAAGACTCGAGGCTCGGGGTAATATGGGCCTTTGGCCCACAACGCGAATGTTCTTTTTGAGTTAAACCTACAGGAAATATTTGGCTTTAATGGCAAAGATCTTGTATTAAATGCTCTTAAAGATTCCATGATTCTCGTCATGCGTTTAATGTCTTCCGTTACGCTCGGGTTCAAACGAGCATTAAATGAAACGTGATTCGCTCTTAAATGATAGCCTGATCTCCGGGATTCGGTATTAAATGGATGTGCTTGCTCTTCCTTCTATATAACCGAGCTCCTCCTCTCATTCTGTAAAGCACCTACAAAAATAACAACAACAATTCTCTCCCTTTCTCGTTGAGTCCGAGAGTGTAGAGTAGCAAAACCAAGTTCGCAGATTATGTGGTTGGTGTATCATTGACGGTCTCATCACACAGTTCTATCCTGGGACACAAAAACACAACCAAACCGAGTACACTCTGGGCGTTTATTGAGTTAAGGTAACGAAACTTGTTTTCAGCTCTGTGAATTGTTACCTTATTGGTATTGTTTGATCAGTTCTAGGTATAGTTCTTATCGATTTTGGCTCTACTTATTATCGATTATTGCTTTTGTATTTCGCTTTAACCTCCATTCGAGTTTATAGGATATACAAACTTAACTCAATAAATCCGCCCCTTTTTAGAATTTGATCTATAAAGTTTGGATTGTGTTATATTAATTATCGAAACTTGTTTCATTAAAATCAAAACCTGTCTAAAATTAAATTCAATTATGCTTTGTGGTTTTAAACTAACATTTTTTGCAGGTTTATTTTTAGATAAACGGTATTTGCTATTTCTTTTGGTTTCAGCGGATCGTTTAAATTAAACGATTGAACAAAAACAAAAAATCGTTAATGACATTTGCAAGTTTTTAACTATGTGAATCATTATTTGATTTTATCAGAGATTATTAACAAGTTTTTGTAAGTTTAAGACTCTGTGAATTTATTTTTAATTATTTTAAAAATTAAAAAAAAAAAAAAACAAGTTTCGCAAACCTTGATAAAGGTTCTGCTTATTGGTTACAGATTTTTTGAACGTAAGAGACATACTCAAAATCTCCGCAAATATTGGTTGCAAAAGACGAAGCCAAACTTTGCGGCTTATCAATATTGAATTCTTTGTGTCGAAAGCGTGATCTGCGATCAAATTGTGATAAAATTTGTCACGATTACACGTGATCAAATTGTCATAATCGTGATCAGTATTGTGATTGGTTTGGGTTAACCACCTTTGGTTTAATAAAAAAAAACGTGGTCAAAGTATTAACGTGGTTTAATATTCAAAAACCGCATTTGAATTAATAGTAAAAAACGTGAACCATTATTGGCTAAAAATTTGTTTAAAATTATTTTAAACAAGAGTTGCAAATTCTTTCCAAAAAAAAGAATTTCTGCAGATTGTTTATTTAATTATTGTAATCACATAAGTTTTTTAAAACAAGATTTGCAAATTTAAATAAATTATATAAATTGTTTTAAATTAATTTTAATGTGACATTGTTCTGATAAAGTGTGTTTACAATTTTAAGATATCTAGCAACGAAAAGATACCGAGGCAGATTGACAACACATCTATGGAAGATCAGGTTCCTGAAAACACCGGTCACCCTGTTGCTGGTTTACTTCTTGGTAGTTTACTTATTGATCAGACTGATGATACGACACGTCAAAACTTGTTCGGACAAAGTTTTAATTCAGTCACTGGTCAAAACGCTACAACACAAATGGCTAATGTAGCTGTGCCAGTACTTGTGCTTCAATCAGCTCCAACACTAGGTTCACTGCCTGGAAAATTCGATGGCCAAAGGTTGAAATTGTGGCAACTGAAAATGATCTTTTTTCTAACAAATCTCTAGCTCGAGATACCTTCCTCCGAGTAACACAGAGAGACTGGTGTTCATTACTGTTGAAGCATGGAAACACTCTGACTACTTGTGTAAAGGCTAGATCTTATACAGCCTTGAGAACAAGCTCTTCAAAGTCTATTATGACTACAAAACATCTAAGACATTGTGTTGTCAGAAATACGTTGTGGCAAAGTTTCTGAATTTCACAATGGTGGATTCAAAACCTGTAATGCACCAGGTGGAAGCTTTTTGATTGATCTGTCAAGAAATCAAAGCTGAGGGTATCTGTGAACCTTTCACAATAAACACCATCATTGAGAAGCTCCCATCAGGCTGACATGACTTCAAGAACTACCTGAACCATAAGCAAAAAAAGATGAGCCTTGAAGATCTTCTCAATAGGCTGCAAACAGAAGAAAGAAATCATGGGTCTCTTTCCAACTCGGCCGTCTTGCACCAACATGATGTCCACATGGTTGAGTACAGACCCGAAGGAAACGGAAAAGCAGTTGCCACGTCTTCCCTGAAACCTACTTCTTCGATGAGTTACAAGAGTCAGAGTAAGCCCAATGTACAGGAAAAGTTCAAAGGGAAGTGTCACAACTGTGGCAAATTGGGCCACAAATCTGATGAGTGTCGCAGCAAGCCCAAAAACAAAGGGAAAAAGAATGACCAAGTGAATCTGATAGAAGAGCATCTCTGCGTAGTGGTTATTGAATGTAACATAGTCCAACAAAACAACCCAAGAGAATGGGGCTACTACACTTGTGCTTTCCATCACATCTGGACTGACAGAGCGCTATTCAGAACCTACAACCCAAGTCATGCAGATCACAAAATGCAAATGGCAACAAATCTAAGTCAAATGTCCAGAGAACAAGGTGGTACTTAAGTTCACCTCTGGGAAAGAAATAACCCTGAAGAATGTGAGGCATTGCCCTGATATGACAAAAACTTGATTTCTACAACTCTAATGGATAATGCGCGCTTCAGAATCAAGTACATGGGGTGTTGGCCTTCGTAAGGGAGTAGACGTCTCTGTTGCTTCTGCTTCTACCTCCACTGCTGCTACTTCTAAAGCTGTAGATAATAATGTTGTTGCTAATGTTGTTGCTAATGTTGCTATTGTTGCTTCTACTTCTTCTAATGTAGTTTCCGATGTTTCAATGAATAAGAACAAATTTGCTTATTTTGTTGAGTCTTTTGATATTTGGTACAAACGATTAGGTCATGTTAACAATAAGTCTATTCAAAAATTAATGAACTTAAACCTAATACCAAAAAGCAAAACAAGCAAAAATAAATGTGAAGTGTGTTCATAAGCAAAACTCACTAAAAACCATGATCCCAACTTCAAAGGAAAACAGAACCTCTAAGACTAATTCACACAGATTTGTGTGATTTAAAGTTTGTGCCAACTAGAGGAGACAAAAAGTATTTTGTAATGTTCATTGATGATCACACAAAATATTGTTATGTATATCTATTACATAGCAAAGATCAAGCCTTGGAAAAATTTAAGGAATATAAACGAGAAGTTGAAAATCAACTCAGCAACACTACCAAAATAGTCCAAAGTGACAAAAGAGGTGAATATGATGGACCTTTTAATGCATTTTGAAAAGAAAATGGCATTATACATCAAACAACAGCTCCATATTCACTAGAAAATGGAATTGCTGAAAGAAAAAATCCAACTCTAAAAGCGTTGATAAATGTATTGCAGGAATCTGCTTTACCCTAGAATTTGTGGGGGGGGGGGAAGCACTGCTTACCATGAATAACATCCTCAACAAAATTCCGCAAAAAGTCACCGGAAAGACTCCCTATGAGCTTTGGAAAGGATCGCCACCTACGTATAAATACCTCAAAATTTGGGGGGGTGCTTAGCAAAAGTGGCAGTACCACCTCCTAAAAATGTCACAATCAGACCAAAAGTTGTTGACTGTATTTTCTTCGGATACGCACATAACAGTTCTGCATATAAGTTCATGGTTATTAAATCATAGATACCTGATATCCATGTCAACACGATAATGGAATCAAGAAATGTGTCTTTCTTCGAACATGTGTTTCCATATAAGAATAAACAAAATCCAAAGAGAACTCATGAAGAGAGATTTTTTGATGATTTTTCTTGTAGAAAATGAACCAAGAAATATCACTGAAGCCATGTCTAAACCAGACGCTTCCTCCTTGGAAGCTGTCAACACTGAGATGGACTCCATTATGCAAAATAATACTTTTGAGTTAACCTATCTCCCTAAAGGATTTAAAGCACTGGGCTGCAAATGGATTTTCAAAATAAAGTTGCAACTCGATGGCTCAATAGACAAGCACAAGCTAGACTTGTGGTGCTACGATTCAAAAAAATAGAAGGTTTGGACTTCTTCGACACATATTCTCTGGTGACAAGAATAACCTTCATCAGAATACTGATCAATCACATCATTAAGAGACTTGGAGATTCATCAAATGGATGTAAGAACTGCTTTTCTAAACGGAGAATTAGAAGAGGAGATTTACATGAAATAACCTGAAGGGTTTGTTGTTCCCGGACAAGAACACAAAATCTGTCGACTTGTTAAGTCATTGTATGGTTCTAAACAAGCTCCAAAGCAATGGCATGAAAAATTTGACAATGTGATGATGTCAAATGGTTTTAGTCTATTTAAAATCTAACATAATTTATTTCTAAATAATTATTTTGAATTATTACTATAAAAGAAATAAATACAAATATTTCATATTAATATAAAATAAAATACACTTCTTTTTCAACATAGAAATTATACTAATTTATCAATCCAAGACGATGACATATTATTTACAAAGAAACAATTTTTAGACAAACTTCTAACACTTCTTGCTAACCAATCAGCCTACCACTTGAGAACTCTCGAGATTTGATGAAAAGTAAAATTGGAGAAGAGTCTTCTTAGACGGTCAAAATCTTCAAAATATTGTGAAAAAGCTGGCCATTCTTCTGGAGAAGCCACCATCTTCATGAATTCTGCACAGTCTGTTGGCACATTGGACTTTGCTAATCTCTAACTCCAACAAAGCCTCCATAGCCCAAAGAAGCACTTCAGATTTGGTGTGGAGTGGGGATAAGCATCAAAACACTCCTTTAACGCACATTCTCACACCTCCCTAATAATCTTAGAAACAGAACTAACCCAAACTCGATAAATATTCAGAGTACTTCCATGAACCGTTGATAAAACAACAATGTCCAGAGAAAACTCTGATCTCCTATCAACGGCTTAGAAAATTCTTACCATAACTTATCTGGTTGAACGTGAGAAAAAGTATTAGATCTCTCTTTTTCCTTTTCTGCTTGAACTTGGTACCATTCTTTAGCCTCATCTTTAGCAAGCCGTAGAATATCTCTAGGATCTCTATCCAAATTACTAAAAAACTTGTCATTTCTAGCTTTCTATATATTTCATAAAATCCATGGATAAATTTTAAACTCCTCAATATATAGTATTCTCCAAAATAAATAATCTAAATTCGTAAAAATATCTGATGTTGGGAATACACTTATCCATGAAGGAATATTAGATTGAGTCCATGTTTGTAAAGCTAGGGGACACTCAAAAAGAGTACAGTTAATTGATTCCTTCCCAGCCCCACATAATGAACATCTTGATTCACATATTATTCCTCTGTTTATTAGATTATCTCTAACCGGGAGACAGCCTGAAGTTGCTTGCCAAAGAAAGTGTTTTATTTAATACGGACAATCCAAATTCTGATAACAAGGTTTTTCGGTCTAAGCTATCAAATCATTGAGGTAGTGGTAA